>VYZR01041322.1:17846-36134 GCA_013400675.1 Oxylabes madagascariensis | reverse complement strand
TTAACAGAGAGATGGAGCCCATCTGATTCCAGCAGGCCAGGTGCAATAAATGTTGCCCCATGATCAAAGAACCCAAAATTCCACCGATGACACCAACCCTTGAGCCGCTTGTTGATAATGTGGGCTCTCCCATTCCTTTCATCATTTTTCTCCGCCACCAAAGGGACTGAGGAAAAGACTACCTGTGCTCCTGCCCTATCAACCACTTGACCCAGTGCCCTAAAATCCCTTTTAATTGCCCTGACTCTCCTCTTTTCAATCTCATCACTGCCAGCCTACAGTATCAGCAGTGGGTAATAATCATAGGGCTGCATCAGCCCAGGAAATCTCTCAGTAATATCCCCTACATGGGCCCCAGAGAGACAACAGACCTCCCTGTGGGATGAGTCAACAAATACTTTGCTTACATTCATCTGGAAGACTTGCTTTTGACATAGGTAGCAAATAAAGCTTCTGGTAAAGTTTGTCTTCAGTGCAACTAATAGAAATCTCACACTGGTTTTCAGTATTCTGACACTGGTTACATTCAGTGAGTCAGTAACAGAAAAAAATCATACTGCAGAAAATTTACAGACATTGGACAGTGCTTTCTCCTGTTCTTAACATATATTTTATGTTCATGTCAGGTAGGAAAACATGAGGAGTATCATTTTAGTCTCTGTTTTAAGCTTCCTTTCTTTTACAAGATTAAAAGAAAATAATTGTCTCTTATGAGCATTCCAAATTAAATTGCAGAATGAAAGCATCCCACTAGTTTTACATTTAAAATTATTTATGCTCGGTTTAGGACTATTCATTTGAATTTGTAATCATAACTGGTGATCAAATAGAAAAACATCTGTTGTTTTGAAACCTTACTTCCCTTTCTGTTTAGCATATTCTCTACACCTTTCCATTTTTGACTGTTAATTCTGGGTTCATTCTCCTCAAGCAAAGTCATCTTGGAACTCTTTTACCCTCCTGTCCCTCTGTTCTAATTTTTTCCCCCCAACAGTCCCAGTCCCCCCAGCTCAGCTTGCCTCTTCCAATGTACCCCCAATGAAGGCTCACAGACTTCTCATGCAGGCTGAGTTGTTATTCAGTGAAGACTTAACGTAGAAATTTCCAATATGGATGAAAATGGATTAAAATTTCAATGCAGAAAGCACAGTGCAACAGACCCAACAGGGTGGTCTCTCCATTACCCCAACATTTTCTAAATCTTAAAAGAATTTGATCCTTATTTTGAGAAAAAATGTAATAACCAGATCATTTGAAATTGGCAGCCAGAAAATGGATAATTGTAAAAAGCCCTTATGCAACTCACAGCTGGAAGTCTCAGAATCACTTTGTTTTTCAGGTGTTCATATGTTTCCTTAATGGTTTCAGTCTGAGATGGAAAATGTCAGTAAAAGCCACCAAGGCTTTTACTCAGTGGAAAATACAGCTTCCTGTGAATCTACCCAGATTAGTTTCGTTTTCTGTGGCCATATGGAAGTTCTGCAGATATTGGACCTGGTAAGACCAAGGGATTTGTATTAAATTGGGTTATGTTGACAGACTCCATCCTTCTGCTCCTTGCTCTTTTGACTGAGAGAGGAGAAAATGAAGAAGGTAAAAATGGGTAAGAAATACAGACTTATTTGTTTGGCAGCTATTTTAAGCAAAACCAAAAACTGAGCTTGTGAAATAGTATCATGTAGTCTCCTCAAAAATGACATAAGGCATGAATACGACATCTTTCTGAAATGAGACACGCATATTTGATATGTGAATGTCTTCCACTGCTAGCACTTTGTGACACAGATGTCTTGTAATCCTTCTTGCAGAAAAAAAATATAATTTCAATACTAAAGAATATAACTTAAATTTTCAGGAAAAATATATAACCTGAAAATTAATTTATCTACTTGTGGTGAACACACTCATCAACAGAATTTTTCAGATGTGTGTGAAGAGACTAGCAGCCTTGGGGCACATACTGCAGCAGAGATTTGTTTATCATTTTTGGATTCATACACAATTTGAAAGATTACTGAATTTTCTGATTTCCATGTTTTCATCAGGTACATTCTGAGTGTGCAGCACCATGAGTCAGACTTCATTTTTTAGATTTGACCTATGCCTTTGTTGTAATCTTTGTGTTCTTTTTCTTAATGAATATTTTATTTATTTATTTATTTATTAATGTTACCACATGAATTCTGTTTCTGCCTGGCTTAAGATACTAAACACTGCATTTATGACTGCTGTCAATAGCTTGATTTTATGACAGAGGGAATTGAAATTAACAGCTTATACATTTTCATTTGTATGCCATATGTAGATATTTCTACTCACCTCTCCACACATATCTGATGGTAAATAGAAGGTAAAGGATACAACAAAAACACAAATGTATTAAGTTCTTTCTGTTGTTGAAATGTGTGCAAACAGCTTCCTTCATTCTCATATTCATTATTAGTTATTTGTAATTATTCACCAAATATAATTCAAAGATAATCATTCCTAACTTCTGTAATGTTATTGGACGTATTAGTTAGTCAAAAGCAAGCTGGCACAACAGGGTGATAAACAATAATTGGTTAAAAAGTGTATTTCTATTTGATTAAAAAGTGTATTTCTTTACATATTGCTCTGAATATCTGAAAATTTTCTTCTTCTTTTAATGTGCAATATATGAAATAGATAACCTTTAACATTCAGTTTGTGAGTGAACTAATGTACTCCTGTTGATTTGGTAATTAGCTGGTTTTCTAGACTTAGAATCATCGAATTGTTCGGATTGGTAGGGAACATTAAAGGTTTTGTAATCCAAGCCCTCAACAATGGGCAGGGACATCTTCAACTAGATCAGGTTGCTCAGAGCACCAATCCAACCTGACCTTGAATGCTTCCAGGAATGGGACATCCACCTCTCTAGGCAATCCACGTCAGTGTTTCACCACCTTCACAGTGAAAAATCTTCTCTTAGTCTATACAGTTTATCTACCATACTTATTATGTTAGAAAACTATGCTACTCTAAGTTTTCTAACATAAGATTAATTGTTGTTGTTGTTATTACTGTTATTACTATTATTAGAAAAAAATATTTCTGTGTTCATCTGTAAGTAATCCCAATAATTCTAGCTACTGAATTTACATTGTTTAAAAATGGAAACAGGAAAAACCAACCCTAGCAAAGAGCAGTATTGGGTCTGTGCCTAGATAATCACTAATTCTGCCAAGAAAAGATGAAGTATTTTATTTTCAGTACATTAGAGGCTAGGCCAAGAATTATATAAGGAAACTCCATTTTTATGGTGAATGCATTTGAAAGAGTGTGGATTTCAAAAGAAATCAGTGAGAGTTTACTAGACAAGTAATAGGAGAATAAAGCAGGATATTCTAGGTACAATCATCTCAGAGCTTCTTGATAGGTCTCAGCTGCACCATTACAGTACAGTATGTCTATATGTATTTTACACCAGAAATATTAGGCCTGAGGGTGTAGCAAAATAGTGTACCTGAGAGGCAACAATTATTTTGTTTTTCATCTATAAAGGAGCATTTTTGTTTGAATGCCTCTTTTACATTAATCTTTAAAATGCACATCACTTAATCGTCACATAGCAATTTTCACACTTCTCCTTAAAATCGAATATATCATTAAGTATTGGTTGCCCTAAAACATATATATACATTACTCAACTTTTGGGGCAATTTTTCTCTAAATAACTTTTTTCTTGAGGACGTTATTTCAACAAAACTAAAATTTCAACAACAACAAACTCAGTCTGGGGACACCACATTTCAAAGCTCAATGACATGCTTTTTAGTTGCTCCTTAAGACACCTTCAGAAACACCCTTAAAGCTTGTTTTAAAACTATGGTGTTCAGAATTTTATTTTGACTGAATTATTAAAAACACTATGTTGAATTACAAAATAAGAGTGTATTCTAAGCATTTTCTTCAAAATGTGTTGTGTGTGGTTCAAAGTGCACCTTTTTAAAAAAATTTTATTTTGTCTGCAGAGAAATTGAGGTAAATCATATAAAACGTGGCTTCTTTCCTAAACACATACAGACATGAACTTTGGAAAGAAAGAATTCAAAACATTGGAACATAAAGACGTTAATTTTTCTCCAAATGTCCAACGCAACCTGCACAAGGAGAAGAAACATTCTACATATTTCACGGTTTTCTGCTGTCACGCCTTCACAAACTGGTCCCTATCATGTTTGCAGAGACAAAATGCTGCTATCCATAATGTCTTTCAGTCAACTCTAGGTATATATTTTAAACCATTCACATTCTTTCTATTCAAATCTCTGTAGGACTAAGTTATGAATACATTTTGTAAGCAAATCTGTTACTATGAGACTGCACACACAGAAGAATGAAATCTTTTGTGTCTAAGATGATAGTTCACGGTCAGTTTATAGGAACTTATTTACAGTGTGGCAAATATTTTTCTTTATGTCTGAATTCTCATTGGCAAAATTAAACACTTTTTCCTTTTCTCAAGTAAATTTCATTAGTTTCAGAAAGTGTTTAGAGGGATCTTTATTTGAATAGTGAAAATAATTCCACTTGGAGAACTTGCAATCCATGCAGACTTAGTAAGTCTTTGCTTCCTTTCCAGCATCTTGATGTCTCATGCTGGCCGGGATGCCTAAAGAGTCCTGTCTCATTTCTGTAAAAATAGGGAATTTCCATCTATTCTGAGTGTATTAAGAGTTTGGCTGATGATATTTCTTCAAGGTATGTAAGCTTCAAAGACTGCAAGACCTCTCTCGTCATCAAAATGCAATAGAAGGTCAAGAAGTGAATAACCTGTCAGCAGTCATTGAGCATGTACGACATGAACAAAAACCATGTGTTCTGCAACTGCAAAATGAAATACTATTAGTAACTTCAAAGCCCCTTTTAATTTCTAGTGTTTATTTTCCACAGCACAAGCCAGCAGAAAATACTCAAGGCATGGTGTCAATTTGGAGAGCTGATAATGATATAAGTCAGCTTCATCAGAAAACAGCAGAAAAATAATTTACAATGCAGGTTTTTTGTTTTTCTTTAAGTTAACACAGACTGGATATTTCAATGTTTCATGCATCATGAAACAGTTCTGTTTGTTGTGGTCGTCTGCTGAATGACTAAGCTTCTTGCTAGCTCTCTATGAAGCAACGATTGTTTCTGTAGTCCAATGTGGTCCAGTTTCAGCTGGATAAATCTTACAGGACAACAAATGTTATATCAGTCTAACCTTCTACCTGAGATGATTGTCAACGATCAGTAACAAATAATTTAAGAGCTTGTTTCCTAACATAAAATATACACGTTCTTTTCTAATAATTACTCATCCTCATTATTCACAAAGTATTATTTTGATTTTCAGTATTCAGAAAAATTCAAAAATTTTGCATCAAATTCTGTAAGAAAGACACACTAAGACATTTAGAAACTGTGGAACCCAGTGTGCACAAGTGCTATGAATATGCAGGTAGGTGGCTGTGATCAGTCAAGCAAAGTTGTGGTTTCTACTTGGAACAGGAATATTTCATACAGAATAGTGTGCCACAGCATGATACAAACTCTCCCAAAATGACTCTCGGAAACTATAAGGAAATTGAAAATAAAACAGAACTAGGCTGNCTGACTGGTTTTCAGGAGCACCTGGGACTCTACATCTTCAAGAGTGATTCTACAGCTGAAGAGGTTGTAATTACTTTGATCCAAAAGTCTCACAGAGTCCAAAAGGCAAAAAAATTTAAAAAAAAAAGTGTTTAAGCAGTAAGAAGGTGATTAACACAAGAAAACTGTTAAAATGAGGTTAAAAATAAAGCAGCTGAGAGAATTTAGTCTTTGCAAAGGTATGCCAACACGACCCAGGCCAGAAGATTCCTCAAAAGCTTGATGACAACTTTATGGAACTGATCTCAGCAGCCGACTCGGAAAGATGCTCTCCTTGATCCACTGCTTGTCAACAGAGTGGATCTAGTGAGAGAAGTGGAGNGTCAACGATCAGTAACAAATAATTTAAGAGCTTGTTTCCTAACATAAAATATACACGTTCTTTTCTAATAATTACTCATCCTCATTATTCACAAAGTATTATTTTGATTTTCAGTATTCAGAAAAATTCAAAAATTTTGCATCAAATTCTGTAAGAAAGACACACTAAGACATTTAGAAACTGTGGAACCCAGTGTGCACAAGTGCTATGAATATGCAGGTAGGTGGCTGTGATCAGTCAAGCAAAGTTGTGGTTTCTACTTGGAACAGGAATATTTCATACAAAATAGTGTGCCACAGCATGATACAAACTCTCCCAAAATGACTCTCGGAAACTATAAGGAAATTGAAAATAAAACAGAACTAGGCTGTTTTATAGTATTTTATACATTGTTCCATCTTCTTTTGTTTTAAGAATTAGGCAATTTTATAGTATTTTATACATTGTTCCATCTCCTTTTGTTTTAAGAAAACCTAGTATTTGGCAAGCCAGCCTGGAAATATATTTTAAAAATAATGAGGCTTTCTTCCTCTGAAAAGACATCAAAACCAGGCACACTTGACTATCTGAACTATCAGAGTCTGAATTTAAATTTTTTGATTTGGGTAATTTTCTGCACGGCAGTAAATCTTGTATGATCAGTATATGCATAGCTCTTTCTTCCTTATTATTGTTTATTCTTTGAATTTGTCAGTCCATTAGTTGGTCCAGTTCAGCTACATTAAATAAACGCTTAATGTGTTAAGAAAATTTCTGGATTAAACTTCTGTCTGCACAGAAAGAACAGATTGTATGTGAGCCACACTATGAACACTTAAAACCAAGGGGATCATCAGTGTGCTCTGAAGTGAGAAGGTGAAGTGAAATGGCAGATGCAGGAAAGCACGTGGTTTGGAAATTTCATTATTGGTAAACCATGCTGCTTCATCTAGAGAAATTTTTATTTTATCTAGATAAAAGAAAACATGGCCCATGCTGATGTTAGATTACTTATCTGTTACAAAGCACCTAGAATGAAACCAATTGATAAAAAAACCTTAATCACCTCAGTAGCTAACATGATAGGAAAAGTACAATTTAAGTTTCTATCTATTAGCTACAGGTACAAATGACAAAAACTACTTCAATAGAGAGAGATGAAAAGCACTGAAACCAGAAAGCACTATGGAAATCCACGTGGACAGGGAAAATGCCACATGTGGCTGCAGTATAAAGAACAAACCCCTGGATANGGTATGCCAACACGACCCAGGCCAGAAGATTCCTCAAAAGCTTGATGACAACTTTATGGAACTGATCTCAGCAGCCGACTCGGAAAGATGCTCTCCTTGATCCACTGCTTGTCAACAGAGTGGATCTAGTGAGAGAAGTGGAGATTGGCCACCCTTGAGTTGCTATACTGAGGGCAGTTTTGCCAAAATCTTTCCAGAACCAGCACTGACCATCATGTGAGTCTCTAGAACAGATTGCTTAGTAGAAATCAGCACTGAGAAGATCTACTTCTTTTCTTCTAAAGCTGGAGCTCTTTTCCTTGTCTCTAAGCCCTTAAATAGGAGCCTGATTCATCTCAGTTTTTTACAGCATTGATGGGAAAGCTGCGCAGACAGGGCTTAGAGCTATCATGATGGATTTCTATGATGTATTGGTGTTTGACATTCTTCTGTGACCACAGGCTAACTTTTGTTTACATTTCTTAGAAATTTGACATTATACCAACAGCTTTCACTCATTTGTCATATTAATATTCCTTTTCCATTTGCTTTGGTTATAAAGCAGAAATTAGATCAGTATGGACCTCCCATATTTTTTTTATTTGCCATAATTGCCATATTATTTTTCTTTCTTATTATGCTTCTCAATATTTTTTATAATGTTCAATCTTCCTACTGGTAGGATGATATGCTGGCCTCTGGTGAGGAGGTAACGAACCCAAATAACTAAAATGTGGTGGTCGAGATCTATGTATGTACCCTGTGACATACATACAACTGATGTTTCTGTCTCTGCTTTGAATTCAAGAATGACAAAGTGGACCTCCTTCATCTCAGATGCTTGTCTCTTTCCCTGAGCTGTTTGCTGTTCTATGAAGGACTTCAAAGGGTTTTCAAGCAAAAACCTCACAGATCTTTGGGCTTATTGAAATGTCAACAATGAGGATATTTTCAACTCCTCAAAGCTTTCCCCACAAAAGAAAATGTTTTACCATCTAGTTCAAATTAGTAACTCCTGCTTGCAGAACTTACTGCTGCAAAAATCTTGGGTTTGTTCCTTCTTTCCACTGTTAAGTATGAGTCTTCTGGTCTATATGCAAAAGGGAAAAATTCAGGAGCAGCTGTGTGAAGTCTTTTCCAGCAACAGCTAGCTTATAGAAAGACTAGGGGCCTAAAAATGGCTGTCTCACTCACTTGAGTCCAGGTATACTCCCTTGGTATGTTTTAATGTTAAAGTTTCATTTAGCAGAGTCAAATGAGATGCTCAGTTCAGCTATAACAGAAATTCTTGAATTTAAATCAGTCATTAGTGAAGCATTAGGCAGTTCAGAAGCAAGGTGCAGTCATGAAAGCCAGACACATCATCTGTTTCTTGCAGACAAGTTCATCCTTCTTGTCTCTGTTGTCCCTGTCATTGGCTACCAGGTACCTTTGATGGTCTCTTCCATATAAATATGAAAATTAAAACAATTTTTTTTCCAGGAAATTTTGATGGCATAAAAAGTTTTGAAGGTAAGGAATGAAAAGTATTTCTTTTTTATTTTTCTGGGATTGCAAATCACCTTAAGACGCCATTAAAAAAAGATACATAGAATTTCTAAAGATGGCAAGAGAGGCAAACAGACACAAATTCTGGAATGAGTTTGAAGGAAAACTGAGCCAGAGTCTTTAAAGGGATAAGACGTTACTGGATTAATATGAAGGTTATGTATTAAATTCTTCCATTTAGGAATGATCTGGCTGAGCTAATCTTTAGGAATAAAGACTATCTGCAGCCTCTCCTACCACTTTATCTTTCCCAAACCAAACAAAATCTTGGCCTCTTTCAGGACATGGCAGCAGCAGGAAAATGCAAAGTTCTGTACTAGACTTGTTGTTCCATTCAGTGGGTCTAGTTTTCACTTGCCTCACATATTTCAATATTGTAGTCAACAGCCCTTTTCTGTAATTACAGATTTATGGTTTGTATTTACAGGCTTATGAAGAGGAGTGATAAAAGACCTTTAAGTTGATTGCACACCATGCAGAGTCTGAAAGTATTCTTCAATGATTATATTGACTGACTTTATGACCCCTTGGTGCTGACAAAGCTTCATAAAAAGCCCATAATGTGAAGTGGAATGCATCATCGCACAGGTGTAAATGACTACACAAGATGCAAGGAAAGCAGAATCAAGCCAGTGGTACCTAATAAACACTTCCAGCTCAGGAACTGTTGCAGACTCTCATGTAAATACTTAACATGTGGTTCTGCTCTAAAATGTGACTATAAAATGCATTGTGGGTTTTTTATTGCATTTCAATGATACCATATTACATTTGCTCAGCTTACAAGTAAAAAACATTTTCTTCTAATAGACATGTTAGCAAACTCCATGTAAACATTTAAACTCTATTTTCCTTTTCTTCTAATGCATTTCGTGAGTAAAGTTTTTCCAGACTCAGCTTTATCTCACAGATACCTCTGCAAATGTACAAATTTTACTTCTTAGAGCACCAAAACATGCTGCAGCTTCTGAACATTGAATTAAAAGTTTATTAAAAGTTTCCAAAAAACATATCTGAAAAAATTATACACTGTGGTGTATATTGAAATTCTGATGAACCAGATTGATTAAAAAATCCAGCCTAAGCTCTTATTCATACTGAATTCTTCAGGTTTTTTCTCGTCAGAGATTTTCTTCAAATTTGCAGAAATAAAACCCAAGCAACTTTACTGTACATTTAAGGTATTATTTCTCATGCAAAATGGCCTTTTTCGATTTAATAGTAGTGTAGATAAAATAAAATTTAATTTAATATTTAAAAAATTGTAATGAAGGCAACTTAAGCTCAATTATTCCCCAGAGGGGCAAAATTCCCATTGTTTAAAACACTAGGAAATCAGAATATAGGATATTGTCTGAGTCTGGAGACAGTATGAATAAAACATGTTCACAGTAATGATGTTGTAGTGGCAGGGAGGCAGACTAGGTAATCTCACAGGTCATTTCCCCACTTATGCTTTGCATTGGCATTCTCTGCAGTATTGAAAATTTGATTAATTTCCTTATGTTGGGGCCATCACAGCCTGGGAACTGAAAAGAGAGGGTTTCAATGGCCTAATGCACACATTTATTTTGGTTTTCCTAATTTTGAACTCTCAAGTGCTCTCAATAACCACCTGCAGTTCTAAAAAAAACAGCAATCTAGTGCAGGGAAATTTCAGACAACCAGGAAATTTCTCAGTTGTTTCTACGTATAGGGTATGGTTTCTGTATAGGAGTCAAAGGGGTCTATCTGTCTCAGGTTTGAACACAATTAATTATAACTTTGATTCTAGTAGAACTTTTTAATTTTTTTTTTTGGGGGGGGGAGGGGGTTGAGAAGAAACTGTCACAGATGTTTGATATCACATAAGCAATGCCCACCAGGGACCCACGGGGGCTGGGATCTCCCTGAGCACTGTGGGAATCCCCCAGGACAGCAGGAAAGGGCCAGGCATTCATGGCCATCCCACGCTCAGCCCCGGGCAGCAGGCACCCCCCTGAGCAGGGAAATAACAACAGACTTACTTTATTCATTATTGAACTAAGAACTCCAAATTCTCATCTTAGAATCCTCATCTATGTGAATAAGAGAGGCTAAAGATAGCATATTTAGGATTGGTGGACATGTTCCCATTCAAACAGTACGTTATTAACACAGAAATAAGGGTATGAAACCAAAATGAGGCTGAGACACTGACTGTAGCAGTAATTATTGCAATACCTAGATCCTAAGTAGGAAGAGAAAATCATGTTACCAGATACACGGCTCTGTACAGGACAAGTACATGTAGAAAGAATTTAGTCTCACACTGTGTTGTGAATTTATTTGAATGTTGTAGGGAGATTTACCCAAAAGCAGCATCTGCCTCTGGTGAGGAGGGAATCCTTAGGCAAAGATTCCTTCAGCTCTGGTCTTCTCTGGGGCTCATGGGCCTCCTTCTCTCTTTCTTTATCATAATCAACTAATTCTAGAAGTTTCTTCAGTCTAACAGAACAGATATAAGGTCTTCCTTGACCTGAGGAGTTACTGAGAGACTTTCACAATCGCCCCACTGCCACACTCCACACAGCCCTGAGGGGCGCCTGGGAAACCACACACTGGGCAGGACTCCCTTCTCGGGACATACCCAGCTCTATCTCCTTGTCTCTTAACTGCTTAACACTAAGTGCTCAAGTGGTCTTCAGAGCAGGGATTGTGACCATGCCCACCCAGGAGCCCTGCAAACGCCCGGCAAGGCCGCAGTGATGGGGCAGTCAGATGTGAAGTCCAGTGGGGGCTGTAGGTGATGGACAGCAGATACAAGGTTGGGCATAGCCTGTGGTGTAGCTCAGGCAAGGACCCAGGCTGAGGATCTGGTCACACATGCAGTTCCCAAGAAAATGAGAGTTGTGAAGTTACCCCAGTGAAACTCCACTCTTTCTGCCCCAGGGCTTTCCCAGTGGTGTGAGCCCAGGTTCCCCAGGCAGTGCTGGCTGGAGCAGGCAGCCTGGGCCCTAGGAGCTGGGAAGGATAGCAGGGCCATGGGCTGCACCCACAGCCTGGAAGAATGGAAGCGGGGGGCCCTCGTTCCAACGTATTCTTTAAAAAGATTCATCCATTGCCACATTTTGTGTTCTGTCCAGGTAAAAATAGCCTAGCTATGGATACAAGAATGCCCTTTGGACAGCAGTACTGTTGAACAGTGTCCGTGCTTGAAAGCTGGAGAGATGTCATCCCAGCTCAGGGCTACAAGGCCTGAAGAACTGCTGAGTACCCAAGGAAATACAGCTCTGGGTGCTGAACAATGTAAAGCCAAGATCAGCAGTCCCTGCAGAATGCTGTGCTTTAAGAGTTTGAGGGAAGTTGAGCTGGGATTTTTCAGGACTGCAAATCTTTACATCAATGCTGTTTTCAAGCACCTCTGTCTAGGGCTGTGTGCTCACAGGGAAATGCAGACATTGTTTTGAACCTACTATGATATGTTTTGAACCTACTATGTTATATTTTCTCCTTTCTTCTCCATCAGTAAAGACAGACAAGCATACTGCCAGTTCCACAGTACTGGGCAGAAAGATGCAGGTTGTTGTTTTAGGCTCTCAGCAAAGAACCATGAAAAATACAATGATTTGGACAGCTATCCAAGGCATATAGCTTAGAAATTACAAACATCTGTCAAAATATACAAGCAAAATACAAACTTGTATGAGAATTGTGTCTCTGAGACACTGTTTCTAACTGAACACGCAGACTGCACGTTTCTTATTTTAAACAAAGAAAGAAAATTACATTTATTAATGCAGGTGAAGTCTATAACCACAATTGTTTTTAATAGCAAATAGTTCACTATTAGGTCTTGATAATATCTCAGGGTTGGCATAACTCTCTCCTCTGCTTTTTTAATGTTTGGCTTCAACCAAATATAGCTCACAGTGAGTTAATAAGCAACAAGAATTGCTCTGATTTGGTTGACAGATATTGTGGGAAGGGACTGTCCTCTGGTCCAGATATTTCTTAACATCTTAGAGCTATGTGGAAGTGTCTCCCTTGGAAGTAATAGCATAATAAAGAAATATTATTTTCATGTTGGCCAATGTCCATGAGTTTTTACTTCTCTGTTTTGACACAAATGAGCAATTTATTCACTTAAGGCATTATTAAGTGCGTGAAAGAAATCAGAGCATAAGTCTGCAATTCATTGACATATTACTCCTACACCCATCTATTCATCAGACTCCGAAGGTATTCAGGAAATCTGAGGTTTTTCTGTCCTTACTAATGTCTTCTCTACTCTGAGAAACCCATTGTAGAGTACATTCACTCATTGAGAACATTCAGGCAGCATGATTCTTGGGCAAGTTTGTATTGTTATGAGGTGAGATGGTAGCCTAAAGAGTCCCAGGTTTCTGAGAACCCTTGATATAAAGTTCAAACTAAAGGGCAACTGTACTGAGCTCTGGATTGCCATGGACAATAGCTAAGATCATATACTTAGATCATATTCATAACCAAACATTTAGACAACCCAGTTTGTCCTCTCCAAAACTTACTCTCTGTGTTCTGCCTGCTTTCAAAATCAGCATTGTCCCTTCCGTGGCCAAACAGCTTTTTGACTGCTGATATTGCTCTCTTCTGCTTACTAACAAACAGGGATGATCTTAATCAAGATGAGCTACTATATATCACAACTTTGAATTTTGGTAGAGCAGCATGGCGAAGTATTTTCTATCCCTTGCAACACATGAGAGACAAAATTTTCAAAAAGTCTACTGGATATTCCTAGAAGCAGTTCTCCTTTGCACAAGCATGTAATTCATTACAACCAGGAATTGTCTGTAATCCTCCCTTAAAGAGAGGTTTACCTAAGAGAACATGCCTTAAAAACCTTTTTTTTTCAAGGTAATGCTGCAGAATAAATAAATTCCCAAACAGGCACTATTTTTGACAGGATGAATGAAGTGATTGGAATGCAAAAATGTCTGCAGGCAGATTAAATGGCAAGAATGAATGTGAAATGACAGTGTGCCCTTCTTCAAGACATAAGCACTTGTGTCATTCTTTGTATAAGGGAGTTCAAGTTGAAAGCTGCCATAACTGTTGAGCTGCTAGTAATTTCTACCTCCTGTTCCTCCTTCTCTTCTTTTCCTAGTTTTCCTCCATCTCTTCTTTGCACTGAAGAATAGTTCTGTTCCTTTGGCTGCTGCTGTATGTCTCTCCATGCTTCTGATTCACTGGTAGCACAGATGTGCTTGTAACGTCTCTGCAGTAAATTAACCTTTGTAGCACCTTCTGCATAAGTTTGAAATTGATTTAGATCTTTACTCTTATCTTTATCCTTACCCTTAGATCATACCTGCATATGATGTTCAGCCACCTTCCAATAACCCTCACAGCACTGGCTTCTGGTACTCATATGCTCTGGTTTTTGCCTATTTATTTTTTTGTTCCTAATTAATAAAACCCAATATTTTACCTAGGTTGTAATCTTTATTTCTTTCCAGAAATATGCCCAGTTTAAATAAAACAACCAGTAAATTACTTTTGTTGTTCTGCCTCCTTTCATTTTATAACAGAAAAATCTGGGAATATTACATAGAAATGAAAAGAGTATATATGAAAAACATTTTTCCTTGATATTTGAAAATTTCTGCTTATTAAAGATCCCTGATCAAGAGAAACTGAACTTGAGATTTTCTTAATTTCTTCCCAGACACAAAACTTGGCTAAACAAGCATGGTAGCACTGGTTCAGACATGGCATTTCTCATTGCAAGGAGCTCCACTCAGACCATATCACACATTTTAAATACCAGCACCTGCTTCTGTAATTTTTTTCCATGAAAGGCAAGATATAAACTCCTGCTCCTTTTAACCACTGGGTGCCACCTAGTCTGAGTTTGTGATCCAGAAAGATTCTTTGATATAAACAGAAATACTGAGTAATGCAGTAAGTCTGTGACTCCAGCAAAACAACAAAACAGAGCTTCCAACAGGTTATGAGAAAATGTTATCCACGCTTCGACCAACACTAAGATACTTAATCCTTTTGTGTATTACAAATGCCTCAAAAGTGTATTTCTTTAAGTTTATCTTTCTCCTTGATCTCCTAGTGCATTATCCTCAAATCCACTATACAAATGCCTACAGTTAAAATGAAATCCTGGAAAACAGTGGAAGTGGTGTTGCCCAGAACAACTCCACAATGCTGAAGTTTTTAGATAAGTGTACACAAAAACTCTGAAATGAGTGCTATTGAATCACTTGGTTTCAATTTCCTATTCATGGGACAGCTTTTGTACAAAAAACAAGATCTAAAAACCAACTTTGATCTTCTTTTTGATTTCTCACCAATTCCCTTCTTTGTTTCTCTCCTCCCTGCTAGATACTCCTTGTATCTATTTAGGAAAATATTGAACAGTCAGATATTTCTGACTGTCAGATATTTCAGGCTAAATACTGAGCTGGAACTTACTTATATTATATTTTATTCACTAAAAAATGTGGATTTAGGCACCTCAAAAACATCCATAAATTTGAATGAAGTTTTCTGAACACATTGAGCCAAACAGTGCTTTGCAAAAAGGGCCCAAACTCATAGAGCAGGGGATGTACCCCTCTACCTTTTCCTTCTCTCCACAAGTCTTTTGATAAGGATCAATCTATTAAGTGCTACCTAGAATTAGGCAATAAGAATTTGGATCTAGAATACTGTATGCTCTTGAAAATATACAAGGACTATATGATTCAATAAAGTGGAAGTATTCTGGGATAAGTCCTGCTTTGCTTACTGATCTTCTATTTCACAGAAAGTGTTTAAATATTCACTAGGACAATGAGAATGGTTGATGCAGCAGATCAGGGCCAAGGTCACCTGTATCCCCCTCTATGTGATTAGTTTCTATGTAAATATCTATATACCTCATCTGCATCTGTTCTCTGCCTGAATTCCTTCCAGGTCCTGCGGTTAGTTACTGGGACCTGCTGGGATCACTGGATCTCATACATGGTACTAAAAGGCCAGAAAATGATATTTCAGGGCTTTCAGTATCCCTAATGTAGAATTTGGTTCCTGCAACATGGCTCCTGGGACACCAGATATCTTCAAACAAATTCCTATAAGGTTTTTCCTATATTCTTCTCTTTAGAATATTTTAAATTAACAACATCCAGTCCAATTCAGAAAGTAGAGGTTTATGGGGGTTTAAAATTATTTCTGTAAGTAAGAACTGCAGGAAACCCCTCATTATGGCATTTTTTCCCCAGCACAAATGCTACTAGGACATTATTTGAGGAAAAGTTATATTGCACTCTTAACCTATGTGGTACATATTCTATGAATATTAACAACAACACGATTTGTATCATTGATGACATAGTAAGTTGTACAGCAATATCTATCTGTTCATTCAGCTGAGGAGCCAAAAGTGACATGAAGACTTAGGAAATTGTCCTCCATTTCCAAAAGAAATATTTCCTTCAAGCAGCAGAAACTATATGAAGACCTGGGGAGAGATTTCTTGCAAAACATAGCACTACAGAGAAGCATTCATTTAAAATCCTGACTGACCTCCAAAAATTCTCATTTTAAATATTTAGATTTAAGTAGATTAGCCTAGATTTAACTGGACAATAAATGCTTGTGTTGTCAGCCAGGACAAAGCTTTCAGTTGGACATCTGTCACGAGAACTTCTCTGGTTGTAAGATATTGTTTCATCCTTCTGAAGATATGTTGCCAAACATTCATTATTGCTAAAATGTCAGCAACATTTGTGCCAAGTGTGGGGAAAGTGAGGAATGTGGCCTTAGGACTGTAGTAATTTTTCATCCCCAAAACAACTGTAAATGAACCAAAATTAATATTTTATTACAAGCTGGAAAACAATGACACTCTCCAACTTTTCTTAGATTCAAAGGCAATTTATAACTGTTCATTACACATGATGTTGTGTAATCTGCTCTGAATGAGAGAGTAAGCATTCTATTACTTTAGAATTGCTGTTAAGTGACCAGAATAACGTTTCATATAGTTTAGCCGTAATTTGCTTGATCTTAGCGTAATTAGTGTAATTTCCTGTCTCTCCAAAATAATAATTAACTAGTGTTTGTATCAAAGAGAACATAGAAAGTAGAAAAACTAAATTAACATTACAATTGAAGGGAATAATCAGACTACAGAAAATACTTAGCTGTCTCAGCCCTGTTTATTTTGGTCATTAAGATATGTAATAGCCTTAAAATCTCACCTTTTGGGAAAGAAATGGTTTCAATATTCTGAATAAAATAAATAACAATAAGTTAAAAAAGTCTCTATTGATCTCATGCTTTTCCTTATCTGGTCTGCTAGGAGTTAGCAAATAGATTAGAGTATGTGGTCTCACAGATAGAAGCAATTAAATCTTATGTATTACATGGTGGCATGTTTTTTCAGAGGGATTAGCCAATACTTACATGATGCAGACAATATTCTCTCTGTGGCTTTAAGATTCCCTGAATTGATATAATCACTAGTCTTGACTAAATATTAGAAAAGGGACTTGAGTAAGTAGTAGGAGAATACCACCATTTCATCTTCAGTTCTCCTATTAAGGTTATTAAATGTAGTATAAAATTGAGTATTTTGTAATTAGTATTCTATTTTTTGTTGTAATAGTGATACCATGTATTAACATTTCACTGCTTGTGAAATAAAGTTTATGATGTCATACCCTAAGAGGCATCTTGAGTGAAGCAAACGTTGATAATATAACCACAGATATATTTATGATAAATTATGTGTACGCATATATATGCGAGTTCATAATAATATTGGTTTCAAGTGCATTAGACGGACTTCAAAAAGGGCCAAACTATCCTAGAGGGGAGATCAAGCTGATCCCAGAGGGGATGGCCTAATCATCCCAGAAATGGGAGGACACACTGAAATGATCCCAGAACTGGGTCCGGGGGGTCTCTAACAGAGTAACAAACAAAGCCTCACTTCAAAGATGGTCCATGACATGAAGTCTAGGATCAGCCAGAACTGTCCCTGGTGATGGACAAAAATCTCACAGGAAGTTCATGTGGAGAGTTTGGGAAAGCACATGCAGCATAGGAAATTCTCAATAACAGAAGCTCCATTTTAAATAAAAAATAAGTTGTTTATATATTATAGAAATGTAAGAGAATGTAGAACACCACCTGTTTGATTAGCCAGTAGGTGCTGTTTTTACTTTTCACAAGAGTCAAAGAATAATGCTTTCTGTTTCTTCAGAACAATTTTTAGTTTTCAAGGCATTTTCTCTTTTCTTGTAGTTAGAACTGCCCACGGCGACAATGAAATCTTACATTCTTAGGATGCTTTCCTTTTTTTCCAGACTATTTTTCATCTTTTGGATGATAAGTTGCAATAAAATTTTTTTGTTTTCTNGACATACATGTTATCATGATCTCCAATGTATTGTCACTATAACTCAAAGCAAAGCTTATATGTTGTAATATAGCTGTTATTCCTCTACTATAGCCAGTATGTGTACAGCTAACAATAGCAACATCAGTTAGAAAAAAATTGTATGTTTAGTTTCTCTTGCTCTTTGTTCAGCTGGACACTGAAGGAAG
>VYZR01041319.1:5092-20577 GCA_013400675.1 Oxylabes madagascariensis | reverse complement strand
GCGATGTGATTTCTGCCCAGTGCTCTGAATGTCAAAGTGAAGAAATTCAATGAAGCGCGGGTAAACGGCGGGAGTAAATCCCTTATAAATGCACTCAGGGTCCAAGGGTATCTCGATCCCAGGGCCAGCCTTCGGGCAACTGGACGGCAGGGCTATGTATCCCCCAGTTAACCCCCACCTAGGGTCAATAACAGACCCGCTAAGGGTGGGGGCCGTCGGGAGGAATCTCCGGATTCTGGCCCGGCACTGGGAAGGCGGAGGCATAACCGGAAGGATATGCCAGCCAGGTATAACCGCCAGGGTATACTGCACGGGCATAGCATCATGTCGTACAGGGCCACGTCACTGTGATCTTGGTATGCCTTCCCCAGGCGAGGTGGGGTGCCCTGAGTGTAAATCCATACTGCGTCACTTCCAAGGGCTTGCCCCGGTGGACGGGCCACCGTCACTTAACCCGGAAAACGTGCAGACCGCGGGGGTCTGTTCGAAAACTAGCCAAATGAAAGAAGTCTTTGAGTTATCTTCACAGTCCTTTTGCCAATTTGAGAGGAAATGTGCTATATGCAGTGGTATCAAAGACTGTGCTGAGATCCAACCAACAGCAAATACTCATGTCCTAGTTTTTGTTGCATATTTAGTTATCTTTACAACATAACCACAGGAATGATAGCTTGGTCTCTCTAAGGACTACTCCACATTAAATCTATAAACGATGTTGTAAGTCAGGTATTGTAGAAATGTCTGTGAAAGAATATGAACAGAAGGAAATCGTAAACAGCCCCTTTCTTTTGAACTTTGTCTACAAACACTGACAGACACAAAGTCATTCAAGTGGCTTTGCTGCAAGGAGGTCTCTGAGATCTTAAGGTCACAATTTGGGTAACACCATTCAGCAGAAGACAATGTGCTTCTAAACCTCCTTACATGATTCAGACAGTGAATAGTGCCACCCACATCTGATCTGTGTTTGGCTGAATTGCCAAAACATTAAAATCTGTGAAGAAAGCATCCTACTGAATTTAAAGTGGGTGCCCTGCCTTGAGAGAGCTGTTTTAGACCAAACACTCCAAGCTGGGGTAAGGCTAGGAAAACTCAAAGTCTGGAGTAGGTAATTAAAGGGGAAGTTAAATAATTTCCTCATTACTGAGTCCTGTTAAGTACTAAAAGGCACAAAGCTAGTGCGTGCAGTAGCAGAGGACATGCAAGTTGGGAAATTCTCCACCTCATGTCATTTCAATAGAAATCTGTTCTTTCAAGATGCTACAGACCTGGGTCCAGAGCCAGCAAAGCACAAACACCCCGCATGGATGGCAGACCTAGTGTGCTTTCTGGTTCTTTCAGCTGCTAGGTTTTCTCACAAGTATTCTTGTGCTTTCTTTCTATATGGCCAGTGAGGCTCAGTGAAACCACAAAGCCACAAGACCATCTTCCCTTCACTCCTTCGCTAAAGCTCTGCTCTCCTTACCAGAGATTTGGTGGCAGTTGATTTCCCAATGCATAAAGGCTGTTGCTATCCATGCTGATCAAATAAATATTGGCTCATGGTTTCTGTGTGAT
The DNA here is from genome assembly GCA_013400675.1 of Oxylabes madagascariensis. Taxonomy (NCBI): domain Eukaryota; kingdom Metazoa; phylum Chordata; class Aves; order Passeriformes; family Timaliidae; genus Oxylabes; species Oxylabes madagascariensis. The sequence goes on along the minus strand of VYZR01041319.1, from coordinate 19,020 downwards.
CCTCCTGTTTCATGGACCTATGTGTTACCTCTGTGATTGTAAATGCAGCATGGCAAGAACTCACAATTTCTGTTCGCAGCCAAAAACTAAAATCATTGTCCAGGAAACGGCTCCTAAGCTTAATAGTAACAAAATTACCAGTGCTCATGTAGCAGCATTAAGAACATCCTGAGCAGCCCTGAAAGATAGGGAAGAGGCTGATCAACATCCTGAAGAATAATTTTTTTTGTAGACAAACATGAGCAAATTGTATCTATGCCTCAAGATGGCAGGAGGGAGACCAGGCTGGATACAACAGGTAATTAAGATGCATTACCTAGTTTTTATATCAGGATTTGTTCTCATTTCTTTCTGCTATATTATAATCCCTTTACTGATTCTCAGGTAATACTTTCTGCGTCTTGGGCGTCACAGTCTTAGTGTGAAAGAAAGATATTTTAGCATCATCTAACATGATGGTTTACTATGTCCAGGCTGGATAAAATGAGTCAAAACCCAAACAAAGAGGTGCCACATGTTCAGTGCTTTCTCTGCTGTGAAGTGGTGTTCATTTTTCAGATGCAGATAGAACAGATGGGCTTGGTGACAGCTTGACTTGGATACACACTTTGAAACCTGTGCATTTATCTGGAGAAGAATTTGTTGGTTTTGTACAGACAATCATTTTGCATTTACACAGATCTAAACCTTCAATTTGTGCTCTTGTTTAGGAACAAGCACTTCAGTCACCAATTACAACCAATTACTATGGTTATTGTGGGCCTGAGATTTTTTTATTAAAAGAAACCTTTTTACTATTTACACCAGTAGTAATAGTGAAAATCTGGAAGTGACAAGCTTCTGTTGGAAATCATGTATTCACTGGAATTCTCTTGCATCCCAGCTCTGGCACATGTTTTTTCTTTCAACATTCATTCTCCCATTCCTAAAATGAGCTGCCAGTCAACCTCACATCTTTACTTGTACCCTTCCAACAGTACTTGTCTAAATTAATGCTTTTCTTTAGCATAACAGCAATTAAAAAACCCCAACACTCAAACACTGTATTGTAAACCTAATACACCTGCATCATGGGCAATTTGTTTTAGTTTTTGCCTAGTTTATTCCAAGAAAAGAATGCTCAGATTTGTGTTCCTTTCAGGACAGATAACATAAAAAGAGTATTAAAAAGCAGTGTCACTATACCACTAAAGGAGAACCAGGATATTCTCTAATTTCCACTTGAAGATCAAGTCTTTGACAGTAAGGTCTGACATGGGACTAGCAGTGATTTCTCTGCTGGCTTTTCCGTCATATTTAGTTGCCACCATTGCAATGCAAACCCATATTTTCAACATACTTTGATTGTGAAGAGCTTAAAGCTTTCCTGTAACTTTAATTTACCGTCACACGAGTATTGTAAGGGAGTCATTCATTAAGATATATGATATGAAAAGAAAATGAAAAAGAGAAAAGCACAAGAACAACAAGAGTTCGATTCCCACAGACTTTGCAGTTTTTCTAACCACTGTCCCAACCTGCCCCAGGGAGCTCCAGGGAATATGATGCATCTATTGCTGCTGCTCTTTTGTCCTCCGACACTGATCTGTTGCCCAATAAAATATCTCTCAAAAGACAGCATGGTGTCACAGCTGGTTTAGAACTTGAGAAAACCAGCTCTTTGCATAAACAGGCTCCATCTTCCCTTTGTTCTTTAAGAAATGTACCCAAAGATATATTTTCATGGTATTATCTGCTAACCAATGCCCTCCACTTCATGCAAAGCACAATCAGAGGGCGATTAACACAAGTGAAGGATGTAAAGTAATGTAATACCCTCTGCTCAGCCACCTATTTTACGTACTTTTGTACTTGACTGAGTAGATTATGTAAAGTACAATAATTTATAAAGAAAGAATATCATACAAAGAAACTTATTTTCTTTTGTAGTTTCTCTGTTCTTTTCTCTGTCATGGATCTGCTCCCTTCTACTGCAGTGAAAAGGGTACATTAAAATTAATATTCTAAGCTGGGGTTTTCAAAGCAGACTATGGCAGTAAAGTGTCTCAAAGCCACTGACATTCAATTGGAGCTAAGTCCTTAACCTCTTTGAAAATTTTTAGCCCAAATCCATTAAAGCATTTTTCAAAGAGATAATATTCACAATTCCAGGAGTAATTTTCCTAACAGTCTTTTATTCTCTTTTCTGACAGGACCTTCCTCCCTAGATCCAAGCCCCCCACTGAGGTACAAAACCAAATTGCTACCATGTCCCTTGTAATTCAGACCTCAGCTTTAGCTCTGGTTCTTTTGAGGCATTTGTTTTTATATTTAATGACACACAATTTGTATCTAGAAGACACAAATGGGATTCTGAAATAGTGCTTTTCCATCTTTATCTGGTCTCATCTGTCATTACACCTCTTATAAATGGGTGTAACTGGGGCTTTAGAAACACACACCAGTTCATCCAGATACTTTGAATATTTCGTGTGAAAAGAAAATTCACACATTGTGGTTTTTTGCTTATGGTCACTTCTGATATTTTGACAAGAATTAATTCATCTCCACCAGTCTACATCCCACTTTGTCAGCCTTTCCTTCTAAAACACAGTGCTACAGCGGTTGTGACTTGTCACATTATTTACTTCAGTCATTTATACTGATTTTTCTCCTCACATTCCAGCAATCATGGTATGAGAAAACTTCGCTGATTAAATGAATCAGGTACAGAAAATGTGATCTGACCAGAATTTTTGCAATTAGTGATACAAACATCCTATCAGAAGGCAGATTTTAATTGCATTGAAAGTCAAAGGACGCTGTAATAACAAACCCTTACTGAGAATCTGCTACACTACATTGACACCTTGTGGCTGGTTCATCATAATGCAAAGTATTCACCCAGACTAGTAGGAATAAGCGTGAGTAAAATGTAAAACCTGTGAGGAAAATATTTTAATTTTATATACTCACAGTGAATGGGAGACTGATGAAGAGAATTGATCAAGCTCCACTTTAAATCTCAGTCTGATCCCAGCCCAAACTCAGGTATATATGTTCTTCAGTGCTGACCACAGAACCAAGACCTCTACAATTCTGATTTTCACTACAATTCAGATCTCTTGTAGGGATTCTGTTGATAGATAGATTGTAGGGATCTAACCTTGAAGTGTGTGCCCCAAGCTTACCTCAGACTGCCCTTCTCCAGCTGACATGTTGTATTTCAGCTTCCACACTGAAGACAGTGGAATAAAGAATGAACAGCTTTTGTTGCAACGGTATCTGCTGCCAAAATACAATAAGATTAAAATTACATTTACAGAGGGAAATACAAACTTTAGAGTGTGCATGTGAAATAACACTCTAGAAAGGTCAAACAGAATGAAGATGCAGCATGAGCAGTCTTTTTCCCTGCTTGCTTGATGGAGAGGAAATGGCACAGTGCAGGAGGCCTGTTTCAAACAGGCAGATGGGCTGTGACATAAACCCGAGACAGCTCATCTGCTCAATATGTAATCATCGTGTTTGAAAGCATTTTGCTACAATCTTCCTGAGTAACACGTAACTACCATGAGTTCACATAGGAAATGAACTGCTGAAATGTTAATAAAGGGAAGGATTTGAAAAGGATTCAGATAAATCAGTTACAAAGAGTGCTCTGGCCAGCAGTCAGTGAATCACTGAGCAACGTTCAATGATTTCTCAGGAAGACTAAATCCATCATATGAGTCTTTTAGACAAATAATCAAATAAAAAATGCTAAACCTCACAAATAAATTACTCTTCTCCAAAACCTATTAAATCTGTTTTAGTTCATTCCTTTACAAACCTGGAGACTCCCTGCATCAGTCAGTGCCACCGCACGAAACTCTGAAGTAATTTCAGTGAAGAGCCACATTTGAATTGTGACTGGTGTTCTGTGAGCAAATACAAAATAAGGCCCAATTATGCAGTTTTTGAGAATGGGGGAACTGGACATCAGGGAGTCCCTCCTTTCTCCTGGTTATTTTCTCCTTGAAATAACGAGATGAGGCTGCTTGGAGGCCCTGCTGCTGCCTTGGCAGAGGTGTCAGAGTCACCCGCAGCTGGGAAGGGCATTCACACCAGGATATGTGGTTGTGCTCTGGTGTCTGTGGACCTTGAACATTGCTGGGATGCCTTTGGGCAAGAATGGCTGAGTTGTGGGGCTGCCTGCACTGACGGCAAGGGCCCAGTTCCAGAGTGAAGGATATGAAATGGAGGAAGAAGAAGGTGGAAACGATGCCTGGACTGACTTGGTCTGAACCCATTTCCATCTCCATCCAGAACTCCACAATAACTGTTTTGAGGTTTAGACAGTTTAAAGGTTATTAGTTTCCTGTGTCTAGTTTTATTAATTAAGAAAAGATGTGGTCCCAGATGGTCTTTTGACCACATGGGATTTTACATGCAGGATGTGGTTAGGAGTTGAGTGATCTGTGGCTCTGCCTATGGGAGAGCTTCCAGAAAAGCAAAGATCTGCTGGATAAACCCTGCCCCTTGCCATGGATCTCAGCCAAGTATCCTCAGCTTAAGGATAGCTATTAACATTAAACAACCTGCAAAATTTTGTTAGTTCGAATTCTGGTAGAGTCAAATGATGATTTTTTAAAAAGAATTACAGTAATCTATTCATTGCCATAGAATAAGATATAATTAAGAAATTCCTCCAGCAATAACTCAATTACATATATTTTTGCTCCAAACTGGCTTTTTAAAGATTCTCTAAGTGAACAATTATTTAGTCACTACAAAACTGTAGTTCAATGCAATAATAAGTATCCTTAATACTGCCATGCAAGGAGCTACTGGAGAAGAAACCAGTCATTGAGGAGATGTATAAAGGCAGCATGTCCTAAACTAAACCTGAAACCTTGTGTCACTGCTGTGAATGTAAATAGATTGTGAACTTCTCTCACCTCTCCTTACATAATTATTGCCAGTATCCAGAAAAGGAAAAGACAGCTGAAATTACAGAGCCCTTCTCCTCTGAGTTAAAGAAGGAGGGGTGTTTGGAGGAAGGGGAGAAAGGCATGGAAAATGTTCTTGGGGAGTCAGGAATCCTGAAGTACAGCAAAATGCTGCAGCTGCTCTCCAGAGCAGTGAGGACACTGCACATCCCAGTAGCAGGATTCTTTCCTACTCTTATGTAGGAGTGATATGTACAACCTGCTGCATTGTAACCCAGAGCTGTGGCCATTCCATGTGTTCTTCGCATTGAAAGCAGTTTTTGGTCTTAGTAAGCTTTTCAATAGAATTCTTCTTGCAACATACCCAGATCTCTTCATCATGGCACCCTATTCCCAGCAGCCGGTTTGCACAAATGCATTGTGATTTGGAGACTGAGGTAAATTCACTTACATACATGTGAGCTGTCCTATGCCTATTGTCCTCAGTGACCATGAAATTTCCCACAGATTTTAGTTTTTAAATTTACTAAGGTAGAACAATCAAAGAATATATTCCAGGCCACACAGAAAGTCTGTGCTAGGGAAGCTATATCAAGGCAATGCTCTAAACACAACCAAAGTTCCCTTTTTGTTTCTTACTCTTCCCTATAAAGAACTTATGAAATCTTTTAATTCCCTTTTAAATCCCTGCCTTCCTATCCTTTGGAATCCTGCCCAAACCCCTTCCTGCCTACCAGATATTCTCACATCCCCTCTGCTCTGCTCTTCAGATAAGTGCAGGAGTGAGCACAGCGGCTGCCTGGATGACAGCCATCAACCCAGCCCTCTCTGCTCCGTGGTTTACCCAGCTCTTGCAAATGAATACATACCGACTCATGAAAATGATAACAGATGTGAAAAAATTACAGCTTTACCACCTGTTGCTAGTGTAATGGATTTAATTACTGGCAGACAGCTTGAATTATTTTGAGGTCTTTTACAAAAGGAAGATTTCTTTCTCCCCTGTGGGAGATCCTTGTTGAGAAAACTGTGGTTCCATAAAGGCAATTCACTACAGGGGATAACCCTGCACCACAAAACCCTCTGGTTCCTTACAGATTCCTTCCCACCAGGAATTTTCCCTTGCACCATTCTATGATGTGTTAATTATTTCTTTGCCTAATTGACCTGCTGAATTTATCTCAGTTATATACTTTCAAACTGTCCTTAAACTGACCATAATTTCAGCAGTTGCTTTGCCCACCACACTGGTATTCACCCTTATACTGACAGGAGCTTTTGCTACCATCATTCACACAAAGAGAAAGAGCAGTAAAACTGAAGCCATACTCACCCCAGCTACTCATTGGAACTGGAAAGATAACTGCAAATGCCCTGTGTGGGCATTTTTTCATTCCAGCTCTGACCCTGTTCAGTGAAATCATTTCTACTCAACATATGTATGGGTATCTGAAAATTTCTGTATTGCTACTGATAAATGTGAGACAATGGATTTAATTGAGCACTAGTATGTTTGAGCAAGAGTGTATCTTCAGTATGTGCTTGAGGTTGGGAGACTGGGAAAGAATATCCTTATTTATAGTGTGATGTCTGCTGAGTGGCCATTGAGTTTAAGAGGTTAAACTGAGCTTCTTGATTATGGATTGACCTCAGAGTATCCAGAGAGAGAATGCAGAAGGCAAGCAGGAAAAGGAAGATCTTGTGCTATGCCTTCTATTCACTGGTGGGAGAACTTGCTCTAAGATCTGGACCTGTTTGTAGAAAATGTTGACCGAGTCCTTTGCTATCGGCCTCAACTGAAAAGATCAGTGTGGGCACTCATAGTTTCTCTCTGGTTAGGAAAAAAAAGAATAAGGCAACTCCCTTTGCACAAGGAACCATTTCTGCATGTTGTAACACAAAGGTTCAATGAGAAAACAGCCAACATGAGACAGAGCACTTGTGGGTATGTTTATCACACTGAGAAGTACCACGGTGTTTCAAGACACCACTATAGATATACTGTCAATTTAAAATATACTTGCTTATGGTAGAGCAGTACATGGCAGAAACCTGTGGCCCCAGAGACAAGGAGAAAGAAAAACAGGGAACCAGCAAAAAGGTAGNGGGAGAACTTGCTCTAAGATCTGGACCCGTTTGTAGAAAAGGTTGACCGAGTCCTTTGCTATCGGCCTCAACTGAAAAGATCAGTGTGGGCACTCATAGTTTCTCTCTGGTTAGGAAAAAAAGAATAAGGCAACTCCCTTTGCACAAGGAACCATTTCTGCTTGTTGTAACACAAAGGTTCAATGAGAAAACAGCCAACATGAGACAGAGCACTTGTGGGTATGTTTATCACACTGAGAAGTACCACGGTGTTTCAAGACACCACTATAGATATACTGTCAATTTAAAATATACTTGCTTATGGTAGAGCAGTACATGGCAGAAACCTGTGGCCCCAGAGACAAGGAGAAAGAAAAACAGGGAACCAGCAAAAAGGTAGCACTATGGGCCTTTACCCACAAAAGTGGGTAAAAGTATGTGTTCAATCTCAACACATATGCTGCTGAATTGTTGCCAAATAACAGCTAGAAGAAAGAAAGTAAAACCAAATAGAAGAAAAGGAATGGGAAAGCATAATGTAAAGAATATGCAGTCTGCCTCCCACTTTTCTCTCACTTTTTCTCTCCAATCCAAATTTTCTGCATAGAGTGGCGTATTTAATTTTCTTTAGCATCATTGTCAGCTATGGTGGAAGGTCATTTGTGCCATCATTATCAACTTTGTCTTATTGACTGCAGTCTGCAGCTCAGATTTTTGCTCGTCTTTTGCCTAGTAAGCTCTTCCCAGTCCTATTTTTGTCATTATAGGACCATCAGTAGTTCTTTTGTGTCGTTAAAAAAAAAAAAAAAAGAAAGAAAGAAAAAGGAGAAGAAGAAGAAGGAGAGAGAGAGAGAGAATAAAAGAATATAGAAAGAGAAGAGGCTTCTTTAAATTCAGCTGTGTGCTCTTCAGGAAGCTGATCACTACTCCTGAAAAGAGATATCAGGGGTTGCTTAGCAATAGAAAGATGGCATCCTGCCTGTCAGATGGCCCATTTCAGATTTTTTCCTAGATAAGTACAATAATTGGAGGGAAGCATCTTTTGTGGCTTGCAATGTCTAGGTTAACACAAGGAGAAATGCTACGCTTCAGCTACTGTGCTGCAGCTGCTGGCATCTCTTTTCTGGGGAATTAGAATATAACAGTACATAATATTGCTTTATTTAGCATTATCTTCAGCTAACATTAGTTTTAAAATATTATTTTTAGTCCTATAGAGACATATTTGGGAATGGCTGCCATTTGCCCAGACATAACAATACAGAAAATACGTGTTTCGGTAATGATCAAGAGCTAAAGTTCTTCCTCTGAAAGAGAGGTTGTTAAAAGGCTGATTGCCCCAAGCAAGAACGTGTAATACAACAAAAATTATAACGGGAAAACCAACACGTGAGCACATTTGTCTATATGTGGGTTCAGGAATTTTTCTAATTCCAAGTAGTGCCTGCTCATCGTTTTGCTGTCACTGTTACAGCCTCCTTAAATTTATTCAATTTCCTCCTCGTTGTTATCACAGGGAAAGCGCACAAAAGTTCCTCCCTAGACCTGCATTTCCGCGTGCGGCCATGCAGTGGCACGGGAGACCAGGAATCTGTGGAATTTGGTGTTTCTGAGGCTGGAAGCGCTCAGGCGCGGGGGGTGGGAGGCTGCCGGGTGCCTGCCCAGGTACCCTGAAGGTGGGGCCGATGTTGCAGACACGCGGTGCGGGTGCCCTGCCCCGCCGCGCTGGGGCTGGCTGCCGGGGCAGGGACAGGGACACGGACAGGGACAGACACAGGGACAGGGGCCGGGCAAAGCGCTGCCCTTCCTCTCCGCCTTTCCCCCGCCCTGCGCGGAGCTGGAAGGCAGCGTTATTGGCGGCACGCTCTGCCCCAGCTCCTGCAGGAGCTATCCGCCCCGGCTGCTGCCCCCCGGCAGGGCAGAGCCGCTCACACGGGCGTGCCTGCCCGGTTTGGGTGGCTGAGTGCTCCTGCTGGGGCGCTCCCTGCTGCCTTGGTGGCAGTCTGCGGCAGTTCTGGCAGGCCTGCACAGCCTAATGCCTGCTCTGGGAAATGGCAGTCGTTTCTTTCCCTGCTCGGGAAAGGCTCAGAGTGCCCCGTGTGCTGCATTTCCCAGCTCTGTGGGTATTGCCTCCCTCTATTAACCAGGCTCAGAGCACCCATTCCACACCTGGTAAGAAGACATCCACAGGTCCCCACTGCTCATCCTTGGGACACAGTGAAACCGTCCTTGGGGCAGGTCTCCATGGGATGTCAGAGAAATGGAAAAGCTGTTTCATTCAGGTGAAGAGAACAGTGTGATGAGGGCTCTGTCCCTTCCTGACATCCTGGAGACTTCAGCAATACAGTGGCTGCAGGTTCCTCAGTGCACTCAGGACAGCCCTGGTGAGATCCCTGTAAATATATATATGGAAGATGAGTCCACTTTGTGCAGCCCATGCTGGGATGATCACGCTTTCTGTACACCAAGGGATATTATGCCTCATACTCGGATCATTTTCACTAAAGGAACAATTTCTTCATTTCTTTCCTTTGGTGGTCCCTGGCAGCAGGGAAAAGGGGGAAGAGTCTGCACAAGAATACTTAATGGCTTTGGCAGGATTTCATTTCAGGCTTTTAGATCTCCTCAGCGTGAATGAAACAGGTTCAATTTTAGAATTAATCTTTGGTTTTGAAATAGAGCTTTCTTCATATTTTCCTAACTCTAAAATCTAGAAGGGTCCTAAAACTGCAAGTCAAAATCAAAAGAAAAAATGGTGAAAGGAAGTATTGAATTCTGACCCCTTCCATTGCCAACATCATCCCTCCTGCCTCTTCGTTTAACCAAGAGGAAACACCCAGGAGTTTATTTTGAAGGCACTGACACGTCATCTCTAGAGCAGAAAAACAAATTAAGTGTCCAGGCTTTGGAGCTATTTATTCTGATACAAAGACTGATAAAAGGTGTGACTACACAATTAGCTGATGCAAATTACCCCCAATGATAACCTCAATGCCAGGAACTTCATTCCTCTGGAGTTAAATCCTTGTGCTCAGAGACACCACACACATCACGTCTTGGGGAGCCAGTCACGACACACAGATAAGGACACACAGATCCTCCAGGTGGCAATATCGCCGTATTTTCCCATATATTTTTTTTTAATCTCTGAATTTGTCAGAAAAGCTGCTTAGATCCTGGACAGGGAGAGCTTATGATTTAAATTTATCTGTAAATATTGCATTTCTTAACACTATTTATTTATAGTGACAACTATTCAGTGTATATATATATATACACATCTATTTAAAACATATGTCTTTGTCTATATACATAGGTGTACCCACATCTACTTCCCACTGTAGCTGTGCAAGCTACGTGTCTGCATTCTGCTCTGCTCTACCTCAGCTGAACTCTGCTGCAGATGAAGGAGGAAGATGTCCTGATGAGAAGGAATGAAGAGGGATGACAGCAGTTTAATTTCTAATTAATTAATCCATCATGATTAATTTCTGCCATTGAAGCAGTTCTGTTTAGTCTCTGCTGAGTTTCTGATCCAAAGACAGCTGCAGTCAGTGTTGCAAGGGAAAATGATCCAAACTGGGTGCTCCAGCGGAGACGGTGCCCCTGTGTTTTGGCAGTGGGGATTCCTCTGGATGTGCAGGGTGGCACCTTCCCTCACCCTTCTCCATGCTGATGTCTGCCCAGCTCCAGAGCAGGAAAGCAGGGAGATAGTCTAAAGGGAAATCTGTTCGAGACAAAAAAATTAAAAGGAGGCTTCTCTTTGTATCTTGCTACTTGTAAAATATAAAAGTATGAGCTTAAAGTAGGTGTAGCACTACTGGACTCAAGGGAATGCATAATTTAAATCAAGTTATTCCTTTGCAGTGAACAAATCGTCTTGGCTGTGCTCACACTGAAGTGGATCAAGAATTTTCCCAATGTATTCTAGCTTCTATAGCCCTGTACATCATCTGCAATTTAGATTTGTAAAAATAAATGACTGACAAGCGCTATTATTATGAGTTTACTTCTTCTCATAAACCAAAGTGGCATAGTTAACAGCATGCATATCTGCCTCAGGATGCCATTTGGACTTTGACATGCCTCCTGGCTGGCTCTCACCCACAGCACACTGGGGTTTACATTTGCTTTCCTGAATCTTAGATTTCTGCAGACACCCCAGAAATGTTCTGACTCACTGTCCCTGTGGCAGTTGCTGGTTGGTGAGCAGCCAACATGAGACACTTGTGGTAGAATATGGCGTTTACTTTGATGAATTAATAAATTATATAGCTGACCTAATATCTTCAAATATAAAGCAGAATTTCAGCTTGAACATAAAATGTAAATCAATGGTTGAAAAAATATTCTAAAATAGCACCACAGAAACCAGAGGAAATGAATTAATGTATAATTCAAACAGTTTAGCTAGGAGCAACAGTTCTATTTTAATACTATGAATATTTCTAAATCAAAACCAGATTCTGATGTTTGATTTCTTTTTCTTTGAGCCTATTTTTTGTTGCTGTTGGAGATATGAATGGTAATTAAAAACAACAGTGAATTATGAAGCTATTGAAAGCTGAGATTAAAAATTAAATGGTGGAAGTCCAGTGATTTATGTTACTGTGCTCCTAAGGCACATTTAAAGCAAACTCACTAAGAAATTCATGCTACTTCCATGTCAGCCATTTTATTCAATACAAACATCATTTACTGAAGAGAACTTACCATGTTCCAGTTAATACTCAGTTAAAAATTTAATTTGTGGTACAGGTCAATATATTAACTTCTGAGTCCTATGTTATTAGTGGCCTCAGGATAAAAACTATGTTAGTGCTTGCTAAAGATGAGTATTTTATTTCACTGAAGGAAAGGTGATGCATTTGGGGTGGGGTCTTCAAAGTCAGAGGTTATTTTTACGAGAAGTTGCACAGCCCATTTATGCAGCCCTTTTTGTGAGCCAGTGCCACTTGCCTGACTACCATGGACTCAAAACTCAGTGCACGTAAGAGCTGATCAGCTGCAGTGCCTGGTGGAGCTGGACTTGCTCTTGGGACTGCAGAGTGACCAACACCCCCATCTTGCCTCAGCACACCATTACTAGGGTTTATCAGCACAATATATTACATATATGCAAATACCACAAGGGTTACTACTCCTCTGCTTAAGCAAGTTGTTTGATCTGAAAGGTCTGAAGCTCCTGCCTTGATAGCCCAGAATGTTCATTCATTATGAACTGGATTTAACAACAGGATCTAATAGAAGGGAGTAATTAAATACATCATTGCTGTTGCATAAGTGCTTTGAAACCCTCCCATGTTCCAAATTTGTGTAAACCACATGGGAGAGAGCCCTAGGCCCACAGTGAATTTCTTTAGGTTTTAAATAAAACTTTAGAAATGAAGCTCCCACAGTGTTTCATTATTTTAATTGATGCAATTATGGTAAGAAACAATATCATTAGCCTATTTTCTTTTACTTATTTATAAAAAATTCAGGTGCAGCACAATGATATTTTTCTTAGGCCTTCACATGATCCATCAATAAAGAATGATGATTTAAATTAGTCAGCAGCATGGAGACAGGGACTATTACTAAATATCATCCCACCTCAACAGGCAAGCAGATAATTTTCTAAACGTTGATACAAATGACATGGATATTTCGTTGAAATGCCATGATGCAGAAAGAAAGAATATATTTGTTGTGGCTGTTTTTATTTTGTGGGAATCTAGAAAACCAAGATTAAAAAAATCTTCTTTTGTCTTCTTTTGGCTAACACTGAAACCCTAGGGGACAGGTTTATAAACTGCTGGAAAGCATTCTGCATCAGAATAATTCAATTCACAGAGGCCTCATTTCTCACCTTTAATGAATTACAAAAAAGAGATATATAAACTCAGATTTTTGCGCTGTCACTGCTCCCCACTGGGACAGACAGGCTGTAAAGAGACTGATGGCATGAAGGAACCAACATTCAACTGGCAGCAAATGAACAAAAATACCACAGGAACAGAAACCCTGCTTTATCACCTATAAAATTCTCCCTCACCTACCACAAAAGCAACAACTCCAAAGACCTGGCTTATGGGTTGCAAATTATCACTCGCAATTACTTGACCCCCTTTTCCTTCTTTACACTTTGAAAACAAAATGAAATCAGTCTGCAAACAGATAACAAAACCTAGATGAGGAGATGGCCTCACGGAGAATAGAATGTATACCCATGCTGATGTTTCAGGGTTGGAAACTTATTATACTTTAAGAAGCATAACTGCTACATGTCTCTCTCTTCAAGGGATATGCTGGGCAGCTGATATTTTGAGGTTTTTGCATAAATATCTACTGAAAGGAGAAGCTAACAGGTCAAACTGCACCTTACTGCAGAAGAGAAAGCATTGAGGTTCAACAATAAATTTGAGGATATATACTGATCCAGGCAAAAAATTGGTTAAAAATCAAAGTCAGAGCAAAATAAAAAAGAGAACCATGGCTTACCCCATATATCTTCTAGCTCACATGTCATTCACCTTCTGTCCCCGGGCACCTTGAGAAGGGCAAATAGGATCTGTTGATACAGAGGAATGGCTGGAGTTTGTAAAATAATGAATCATTTGTAAAGTACTGCTACCCTTCCTTTAACAAAGAACTTGCTTTACTGTGGCTGCTGCTTACTACATGAAAGATAAACTACCCATTACTCTGTTTACCTGTTCATTGTACTTTTCATCCAGCTGTTGTTTCATCTACAAGCAGTTTGAAGGAAGCATGACGTCTTTGGATGATGTACTTTGAAAAGGTCCCATTGCTGTGGAGTCCAGCTGCCCAAAGGGAATGTTTATGCAAAAATAAAATGTAGTGACAAAACATAAGAGTGCAGTCACAAAATGTTAAGGACAAATACAACAGTCTGAATTGTTTCCTTCTGATTTCCTGGCTTTGATTTTT
>VYZR01041306.1:0-17495 GCA_013400675.1 Oxylabes madagascariensis | reverse complement strand
AAAAAGAAAAAATAACATTTTGTAAAAGATAAAAAATTGGTTAAAACTTTCTCTAATGGAAAAAAAAAACCTTTTTCTTCAAAAGACACGCCAACAGAGAAATTTCATTCAAGCTGTATTTTTGATTCCACTCCACAGCTTTGGATTTTGCTGTATCCTGACTGCCTCAGTTATTTGCTAATGTAAGCACAGCAAATTATCCACTATCATCGAGCTGGAGCTATTAGACTGCAGTTAATAATTTGCTGCTCAGCTCCTCTCCCTTCTGAACATGCAAATCGTTAATTGATTACAGGTTTGCTGTAGGCATCTGTGCAAATGAGTGCTCCTGCTGTTCCCTGCTGCCTCCTTCCCCCGTCTGTCTGTCTGTCTGTCTGTCTATCAGCTCTGCTGGGTGATGCCAAGCTCACGTTTCAGTGTTGTGCTCTTTGGGGAGCAGTGGAGCTCCGAGGGCAGCAGAGCATTCCTGTTGTTGTAGGGCACCAAAAAAGGTGAGAGACTTTGTATATTTTAGAACATTATCCATTTTTTATAATATATAAATATTATATATTTAGAATATTTTATTGTTTAATTCTTATTACTTTTCATAAGGTGTTCTGATACAGACTGAACATCGTTGGTGAACAGGAATGACACCTCTCTAATTCCATTGGTTAAACCAGAGAAACAGAACTAGAAAGGCAAAAACACCACCTGGAGAGATTGTTTGGGGAAAAAATAGTTGTTTGCCGAGATTGTTTTGAGAAGAAACTCTCTTAAGAAATTTTCCCTTGGGAAAAGATCAGCAGCTGCTAGCAGGGTAAAAATCTTTCAGGCTCAGAAATATCAGGCCCACACATCCCCACAGGGGCCCCGGGGCTGCCCAGGGGGGAGATGCTGATATCTGGGAGGTGTGATCATCCCTGGGCTGGGGCCCTTTTGGGAGATGCCATGACAAAAGTGTAGCACAACCTGAAGCTGCCGTGCAGGACAAACAGGGACCGTCAGAAACAAGGATGAATCCCAGCACAGGGAGGAGCTGGAGAGAGCCCAGAGGAGGCACCAGGATGAGCAGAGGGATGGAGCAGCTCTGCTGGGAGGAAAGGCTGGGAGGGCTGGGATTGTCCAGCACGGAGAAATTTTTGGGGTGACCTCACTGTAGCCTTACAGTACCTGAAGGGGACACAGAAAACATGGAGAGAGACAATTCCCAAAGGATGGAGTGATGGGACAAGGGGGAATGGTTTCAAACTGACAGAGTGCAGGGTTAGATGGGATATTGGGAAGAAATTCCTCCCTGTGAGGGTGGGCAGGCCCTGGCACAGGGTGCCCAGAGCAGCTGTGGCTGCCCCTGGATCCCTGGCAGTGCCCAAGGCCAGGTTGGACATTGGGGTTGGAGCAGCCTGGGACGGTGGGAGATGTCCCTGCCATGGCAGGGGGTTTGGAACTAAGTAACCTTTAACAGGTCATGTAAAATAAATCTGTTTGTGTAGAAAAATCCCTTTATTGATGATGGAGGAAAAAACAAAGAAGAAAAACAAAATACTGATAAAATACAGTGCCGCCCTGAAGATTTGGAAGGAAAAGGAGAAGTAGCAGGTGTCTCCTCTGGCAAGGTCTAGATGAGTCCAGATGAGGTTTTAAGAGTGAGATCTACAGCAGCTTTACCCTTATTTCCACCAGGTTCTGAGAATGAGTTCCTAACAATATCCTGCTATCTGCTAAAATAACAACTGCTTAGGTCATGGTAAAAAGCCAGGATGTCTGCTGTATTTATTCTGCTAGAAGCTCTGTTTTTAATCTTGTAAGAAATCATGTGATGGTTTTACCTTTAGCTTTAAAAAGATCTAGTTCCAGGTCCCTGCCTTGGAGTGAATGTGCCAGAGGAGGTGAGGCAGGAAAACCTGGCTCATTTCAGAGCTGGGCTGGCAGGACAGCACCAACACATCCCAGCCAACAGCATTTGCATTCTGCTCTGAAATCACTAATCAAACACCCAAAAAGAATGACCAGAAATAAAAAAAAGCTTTTTGTTTGTTTGTTTTGAGATAATGAACTTTTTTTTCCTGGTTTGTTTTGTTTTTTCAAGACATCTTCAGTATTTTTCCTTCCACTCTGGAGTTTACAAAAACAAATTTTTCCCTTACTGAGCCTCATGCAATATCTTCATCTGAGAAACAGAGGCTTTAGGAAAACTGTGGCAAGGCTCAGACATCCAAAAGTTATTCAAATGACTAATTTTCCTTGCTTTCAAAGTGTGTGAAAGGCCTAAATATGTCTGAGAGCTGGGGGCCAAATATGAGATTCACTAAAAATATGCACCCGTTTTCAAAACTGTCTGTGAGTTGCTTTTATTCCCAGCTCTCCTTGTAGCTCTCAAATCTCAGTTTAAGGTAGCAATGTATCCTCTTTTTTTTTTTCTTTTTTTCAGAATGCTCTTTACCCCTGCCAAGAAGCAAAGAGGTTGCTCTTTATGCTGGTTTTCATCTCACCTCCCTGATTTTAGTAAAGATAAGAGATGGGGAGAAAGAAATGCTCACATCTGTGCAGAGGCACATCTGTCGCCAGCCCTCCTGTATTCAATCCTCTGATTTGGCTGTGGGGAAGAAGCAGGTCTTGATTGCACAGGGCTTTGAAGTTTGATGGTGATTGGAACACGTGCCACTACCACGGTTATATGAAAAGCTGATTATCTATTGAAGGGAAGTCTGTTTATATGTTTACTTCCACTTGTGTTAATGCACGGGGAAAGGAGAAGGGAATTAGCATATGAAAATGCCAGATGTGAGCAGCACCTCTCAAAGTGAGATAGGGCTGGGCTCAGATCAAAGGGCTCTGTGGATTTGGAGTGAGTCTCATACTGTCTCTTCTGCCTTGGAGTTACTTTGGGCCCTCGTGGTTAAAAGATTTATTGGGAACCACAAAAACACATCTGAGTTTCTCATTTTACAGACTTTACCTTCCTATTACACAGTTGCGGGACAGCACCAAAAGAACAACATCAATTCCCTCTGGGACCTTTCAGGCCATGTTCAAAGACGTGGAGCCTTTGGCAGAGAAGATTTATGCACCAAGGTGATACTCTAACAAATTATGTCCAGCCATCTGAAAGTCATCATTGCTGTGCACATGCATGCATTTTTAAGAGAAAATCTACAAGAGGATCAAAAACAAGATTAAACCACATCTGTTTGGGTTTAAACTACATTGTCTGCAGAGTTCAAAGTTGTTTCCTTTCGTCTAAAAAAACCTCACCCAGCTGTTTTTTATCTTAAATTCCTGCCACTATCAAAGAAGTGTTTTCATTGGCCAACCGATATTATTTCTAGAGGTTGAGCTAGTTAGGAATGGAGCTAAATAAGAAAATATGCTTTATTCATCAAAGGTCTACCCTCTGCGACTCGACTTGGCACACTGAGAAAATTAACAGAGAGGTTTCATCAGGTTCTAATGGGAACAGTGGATCTACTGTGTGTCATCATGCCATAAATTAGGTCCTCAATCTCTCTCAAAGTAATTGACTGCAACTGACACTGATAAGGACAACGCGAGGCAGAATGAATCAGAAGAGGCACAGATGGAACAAGAAATAAATAAATACTGCACAAATTCGATACATGGGAAAGCGGAATGTTTTGAAAACCTCCATCAATCAATAGATATCCTGCACAAAGGCAGGATAAAAAGCAGGGCTTGTTCAGCTCCCCCTGACAAATGTACACACCCAGGGACTCGTGCAGGTGTGAATATACACATGCACACACACACAGGAACAACTCACCACAAACTCTTGGTGCTCAGTGCTAAACAAAGAGAATAAAAAGACTCCCCCAGCATAGTGGCAGTGTTTTGTGTCAAAATATGAAAGGAACATGAGTCTAAACCAAAAGGGCGTGACAGGATGGCCTCATGCCGAGTGATGAATATCACTTTTCTAGAAGCCCTCTTGTTGCCCCGATTTCAGCCTTCTGATCTGTTTTCGTTTTTGTAACGAAGTTCCCACACTTTTAAGTGTCAACAAATGGTTTGTTTTCATATTTTCATGGAGGAGGAGAGAGCTGACAGACTGTTGGTCTGACCAGTGTGTTGGAGGGGTGGCAGCTTCACCCTCCAATCCACTGATCCCTTTGGAATTCTATAAAATGTCAAAGATGTAAATAAAATTCCTTGTTTTCTGGCACAACTCAGCGTGTGGGAGCCATTCTTTCCTGTCTCCTATTCCCACACCCTCTGCCTCTTCAAGTAATTTCAAGTGGTGTGTGAAGGTCCCTTTCATACACCAGGGCCTGTTTCTCACCAGTAGGAGCTGGCTGAAGCCCCTCATAAAATCACAGAATGGCCTGGGTAGGAAGGGACCTTCAAGGCCACCAAGGTGCACATGGGGAGGGACAAGGAACTCGTGGACTGGGCTCCATCCTAACTCCTGAAGGCAAAGTTCCCTGCATCCCAAGGCCAGTCTGGATTCACAAGACAAGCAGCAAAAAGGCCATCCTGGCCAAGCAGCTCTCAGAGCTGTTCTCTCACCCCTTCCCAGCACAGCCAGAGTGGGGAGGGAGCTGGCATTGATCATCCTTTAACCAGCAGCCCAGGGCAGGAGAAGCTGCCAAAGCTGGGGCTGTTCAGGTGAGTCCTGGAGGATGTCAGTATGTGCAGGCATTTGGTGTTAACTTGTGAGGAAAAATATTAGATTTAAGCTCTGATGTGATAGGAATAGGCATAACTTGTAATGTCGCTGCTGATGAAAGGCATCAGGAGATATTGCTGATGGACAGAAGTTAGTTCCACAAACAAATCAGTTTGTTTTGCGTGGGGAAGTCACTGACTAAAGTAAAACAGCTCTAATGAAAATGTAAAATAGTTTGAACTATTTTACAGCACACTCAGAGTGGGGAGGGAGCTGGCACTGATCATCCTTTAACCAGGAGCCCAGGCAGGAGCAGCTGCCAAAGCTGGGGCTGCTAAGGTGAGCAGGAGGCTCTGCCTGTGGACACTTGTGGGTCCCACTCTGGATTTTGGTCCCTAAACCCCAGAAGTTTTCTTCCCTTGGTCCACCTTGCCCTGCTCTTTCTGAATTCAAGAATACAACTTCCTTTTATGATGCAGCAACTGGGAAAACTGAGCAGCTGGGCACCCCACAGCTGGTCCAGCATTGTCACCATGTTTTCAATATGTTCATTATTCTGTTGTCCCAGATTGATACATTTGCTGGCTCTGGGGTGCAGCTCATTCCTGCCATGGCCCAGCAGCTGGCAGCTCATGCCATAACTCTGAAATTGTGTCCCTGTAATGTACAGAACATGTGGGGCTGGCTTTGCTCACCAACTGTGTGTACACACTGTGTTCTCCACAGTCAAATGTAATTTTACACATTTCCAATTTACATTGAACGTTGGGTGGGATAAACCAGAAAATCATTTGCCCTGGGAAGAAGAACAATACCAACTAATTTATGGAGCTAATCAGAAGCACATTCTTTTTGTTGTGTTTGTTTTCACTGCAGTCTTGAGCTTGAAAATATTTTGGGTGGTCTTTGTTCTGAATTCGCTCCCTTTCTTTTTCCAAAATCTAGTGTTTCAGAGTTACCCCTATTTGTCTTATCTGTCCCACACAAATGGAAAAAAAAAATAATTCAATCCCTTGACATATGTTTGAGACTGCTCCTAGAAGACTGGCTCTGTGTGCAGCTCAGAAGGAAAACCTATAACTGGATTCTCCAAAGGGGGAAAGACCAAGAATGGAAATAAATCAAGATGAAGAACAAAAAGAAAATACATTGTCAATTTATTCAAACACCTTCTGGCATACAGCAAGAAAAATAGCCCCAGTGCCCCCATCATTATTTAATGCAATTCTCTTTTTCCAGGTCACGGTAATACATGTTCCAACCACCATTAGAAAATTAAATACAAGGCGGGCCAGAAGCAGGATTCATACAGCTCCAAGGGAATGTCTTCAACAATCCCCAAGTGCCTTAGAAATTAAGTCAAATTTTCTAAGTCCCAAAGCAACATTTAGGCCCTATTTCAGCTCTTAAGTCTCGTGCCTTTAAATCTCTTTTTGCATTTGGCTTAGGCCAGCAAGTGCATTGGGCTGTAGCTACGCAAACTTCTTAAATTTTTTATAGGAGAGCTGTGCCTCTCCACAGCAGCTCATCTGATGAGCAGCAGGAACCAGGCCTAGGAAATGCAATGCAGCAAAACCCCATAATTTCAAAAATATGCTGTGAGTGATGGTCCAGAGCCCTGGATGGGAGGTGAGCTGAGGACAGAGAGCGAGCAGCAAAAATCCTGGCTCTGCCCACTGCACGTAGCAGCTCCCTCCAGTTCTATTTCAGGGTGTTCTATCCCCTTCCCACACCCAGAGACCCTTCATCATTTCAGAGATGGATAGATGCTGACTGGGGGTTTTGAGGTTTGGGGATGAATAACAGCACTAAGGGCCTTCCAGGAGATTTGAATTTCAAATCCGTGGGGGAGCTGGAGGGCAGCCCTTGGTGGGTGGTTGAGCAGAACTGTCTGTGCTGCAAATATTCTGGGGTGTTCCCTGCTAACTGCACTTACTGAGCAGCAGAGGAGTCTTCACTGATCCCTTAAAAATTCCACGTGAAGAGAAGAAATGTTTGGCTTAGGAAAAAAAAAAAAAGTAAGTGTTGTGTAAATACGGAATAATTATTCGTAAGGACTGTGTGTATCTGAGTCTCATAAACATCCTTAGAGACCTGGAACTTCATGGGAGGTTTTCAGAGCACTGATGCCAGGAGGAAGAGACACGGGCTGCACCAGTGATGCTCTCCCAGTAAGCAGCTCCCCTGTGACATGGCTGAGCCCCGAGCCAAAAGCAGCAGACCCCTCCAGCTGCAGACAGACAGGATTTCTGAGGTCACTGCCCACTGCACAGAGACCAGAGCACTCCCCTGTGCTTGGGCAATTCATGGCCTTGTGCTTGGGCAATTCATGGCAGAGAAACCATCAAATTGTCAGCTTGGAATAAATATTTCATCCTCTTGCTCCCACAGTCCTCCCAACACACCCACAGAGTCATTAAGTGCCTATTTCTGAGCATCAGAACAGCAGACAATGTGAGAAATTAAACCCTGACAAGATTATAGCGTTGACATCAAGTTGGCTTTGCTAATATTGCCTCATGTTGTGCAAACTTTGCAGGCTGTATTTACGGGAAGGCGCGGCAGCCAGGCTTTGCAGGGTGGGGGAAACGGAGCTGAGCCCTTTTGGAACTACGAGGGTGAAGTAGCGGCTGTTTTTTAAAACTCAAAGACAAGAGCAGCTCTTCAGTTTCAAGTTCACCTGCAGAGCAGCCCACGGAGGAGGTGTGAGGTGTAAGGGCTCTGCTGGGCTGGCTGGGCTTGGCACTGCTTTCCTCGGTGGCAAAGCCTGCCCTTAATTGCACAGACTTCAACAAAATCCTTCTCCCTTAATCACTCCCAAACACAGTAAATATTTCCAAAGGATTGGATGATATAAAAGCAAACATGACAGACAAAATCCTGCTGTTCTGAAGAGATGTTTTCCGAGATGTTTTGTGTCCAAAGAGACCCTTCTGAATGCTGTCAGACCTCCAGAATGTTCTCATTAATCCTGCTACTGCAGGACCTGTGAGCTCTGGTCAAGTGCTTTGATCTACTGTGCAAAGACATGAAGACACAAGCCAGCCTGAGGCAGGCTGCAATTAAACCAAGATGAGAGACAATTTAGGGACAGGCGAGCCAGCAGGGCAGTCAAGGTAACTCTGATCATCTGGCCAAGCTGTGCCTCAGTATAATCTTCGGATCTTAGACTCAACAACAACAGTGGAAAAGACTGGACCAATTCCTTGTGCAATGGGAGCAGGTCTGGAGCTGACACAGAGCAGGAAGGGAGGGGAGGAATCACAGAGGGGATTCCATGGAAGAGGACTCTCCTCAGGAAGAAAGGAAGCATCATCCTTTGATTATAGCAAGGAGAAATCTGGAAAGACACCAGTGAAACACAGAGACAACCACCCCTCTTCTCCCCTGTGCCACACACTGATCTCATCTTGCTTGTAATCCTAAGGATTAATTAATGCTGCACTGGCTCTGCTCATGCCAGCAGCCTGGTGGTAACAGAAGGTATCAAACAAACTGCTGGTCCTCAAATGGAAAATAAATGTTTTAATGGCGTGAGTTTCCATTGTGTGAGCATGAAGCAAATATGCTTATTTTCTTTTGTATGTAGCGGGAAACATATGGAAGTCGATTAATACTTGTCACAGCCTGCCAGTATTTTAAATTTATAGAACCTGGCAGGGCAGGAGGACCTGGGTCATGTTATCGGGGAGCCTTCATTGATGGCTATGGCCTTGATTTTCAAGCCTGAGATGTTTTGGTTTTTAGGAAATTCCTTTCCCAGGAAACTTTCTGTAAACAAGAGAAATGTTTTTGTAACTGTACCTGTGTTTATCCATTCTTTCTCCCAGGAGCGGTTTCTTGATGAACATCTGTTTTAACCAATGTGATTGAAGAGGTTTGCCTTTGTTTCACCAATCAAATTGGTCTGTGTAAAAGGTATAAAAGAGAGACACATCTCAAAAAAAAAAGTCCTTTGTTGCATGGCTAAATCAGCCTCATGAAGGCATTGGTGTTACAGTCCATGTCATTGTTCAGGCAGCCCTCTAACACAGAATTCCTAAGTCCCAAGCAGAAGCAGCAACAGCAGCGACAGCACCTGTAATCTGTGTCCTGTGAGCTTCTTATCAGCAGCAGCAGCAGCAGCAACAGCAGCATTGGTGTTTTTTGTGAGCACACTAGCATTCTCAAAGTAGTGCATTTTATTCTATTTTTTGGCCAATCGGGTAGAAACACGAGTCCAATATTGCTTTGTTGGGCCTGTCCTAAGCTAAGATTGATCTGTGACAATATTGGTAATTTCTTACACAAATTCTACGCATGTAGCTCTATCTGTTCTATCGAGCAAGGCTACATTATCTTTGTTACGACTAGAATTTAACTAACTTTGCAAATGGCAATGACACCGAGCTTTAAACTAGAAATTGTGTCTTTTTCTTATTTAACAAACTCAGTCACTTCTTTGCTAAGGCGCTTAAAAATCCTCTATTTATTTGAAACTAATCTCGCCTTCCTACCTCATGTCTGCGTGGATTTATGTATTTTAGTTTTTCTGAAGGTTCTAATGCAATCCTCGCATTTCTGGGCGCTGGTGGGTTTTGCCCAGGGGGATTCAGAGCTGGAGCCATCCCCACCTTCCCCACCTTGCTCTGGTTTAGCAGAAGGTGGCAGTGTTGGATCCACCACCGCCTCCAGCGCCGGCCCAACCTCCCCGAGCAGCAGCTGCCAGCAGCAAATGCGGCCTTAATAATGACAAATTACACATCCGCCGCTCAATTAGTCATCATTCATGTCGGGAGCCGGCCCCCGTCAGGTGGCTGCGGCCAAAATCCTTCGCACTGAAGTAGCTGCTTTGTTGGAAACACCGAAATCACCTGGGGGCACAGGGACACACAGGCTGGTGCCAAAGGACATGCCCTGGGCATTGTCCTGGGCACTGGGCTCACTGCTGGGCTGGGTGGAGGTTTTCCAGCATAAATCTGATGAATTGCAGGGGAAAAAGGCCAGCCAGTGTCCACTGGGACATTTTCAGCCCTTGGACACATTTTGGGAAATGAGAAATGCCCTGCTGGACAGGCACTGACCCTGTGAGTGCCACCAGCAGCAGAAGGGCTGATGTGCTCAAAATTACGGAGAATTTCAGTCACAGCAAAAGTGCTGCAGCCTCTCAAGGGCTCAGGTAAGTTTGGATTACTTTGCAGGGTACAGACAGATGTGTGTGTGCTCTGCCCATGCACCAGCTCGGGCCTGGGAAGTTTGTGACTGCACTGAAAAGTGCCTCACCTTGGGGAATTAGCCCTGCAGAGGGGGAAAATGCATTATTCTGGCCGCAAACTAAAGTCTACCTGCCCCAACCACTTCAGATACCTTCTCACGAGGTGAAGGGTGAAGGAAATTCAGGACAATCTTTAGAAAAGGAGATACATGCTCTCAAGTGAATTAAGCCTCACCTTGGGGAATTAGCCCTGCAGAGGGGAAAACGCATTATTTTGGCCACAACCTAAAGTCTGCCTGCCCCANGCACAACTAGCAAAATATTTGTTCATGCAAATGTTTCCTGCCATGAAACAGCTTAACGATTTCATACGGGAAAATAAACAACAAATAATGGAAAGCACATGAGGCAAAGAGAAATCTTTGGAATCATCCTCAATGCAGAAATCTTCCCTGTATGGAAAGAGCCAGAGAGTCCAGCAGCCCAGCAATGACCTCAGTCTGTACCGGAGCCAGGGCAGGAAGTCTTAGGAGGAGATTTCCAAAGCAGCTTAGCTCTTACACCTCTCTGCCAGAGATTCGGGGTGTTCACAATGAGCAGCTCTTTCAGCAGCAGCTGCTGGAGGCTGAGCCTCGGTAGCAGAGCTTGGGGAACTCTTTCCCTGAGCTCTGATCCACGCTGCCTCCCCACTGGGCAGCACCACAGCACCTCCTGCTTGGCCTCAGTGGGGACCAGGCACCCAGCTCTGAGGGCAGGGGCAGCTCAGGATGCTGCCCACCACGCCAGAGGGACATTCCTGGCTTTAGCAAGGCTGCAAACCACTGCCCAGCTCCCAAAGGCCACGGGCAGGCTGACTGCAGCATCATCAGACTGACTGCAGCATCATCAGCCTGACTGCAGCATCGCCCACTGCATGGTTTGACAGGATGAGAGGAAATGGTTGTACCAGGGGAGGTCTAGATTGGATATTAGAAAAAAAAAATCATAAATAGGGTTGCAAAGGAATGGAACAGGCTGCCCAGGGAAGTGGAGGAGTCGCCATCTCTGGAAGTGTTCAAAAAACGTGTGGATGTGGCACTTGGGAGCATGGTTTAGTGATGAACGTGGTGGTGGTGCTAGGTTGGACTTGATCTTTGAGGTCTTTTCCAATCTTAAGGGTTCTGTGATTCACAAGGATGAGTGGCAAAGGTTAATTTCACTAGATGGGCATCCTGGGAAAATGGAGACACATTTTAAGGATTTTTTTGGTGGCCCCTGCCCAACAGCCAGCACACAGAGCCTGTATATTTTTACTCTCCTGGAATAATAGAGAATATTTCCCATCTTTCTCCTCCAGCTCCGTTCCCTTTCCAAGACGAGTAGCAACCCATCACCACCTGATTTTTGCCCAGACACAAGAGACAGAATGGCCCAGCAGTCTGAGCAGCAGTTCAGGCTGATTTACATCCTCAGTGGGTCACACACATCTCCTGCAACATTCCCCTCCACTGCCTGCTTCAATCAGTGTTTTCATTTGTTCTATTAAAACAAACACAGAGGTGCTCAGAAACTGCGATAAAAAACAACTCAACTGCAGACACACGTACTGGTGTAGGAGACTCGCAACACAAGCTGGGAGAAAAGGGATTTTTTCCTTCTCCACCAGGCAGAACCTGTGTTCCACAGACAGATGGGAATGTTCTCAAAACTAGAAAAACACTGTTTGCTCTGACCCACCAGTCATGCTCGCTGAACCACTGTCATGCTCTACATACACTAAGTGCTCCACCAAGGGAAACCAAACAAATGAATTCAAAAAGATTAACAACTCCAAAGCTAAAAGACATGGAGCCTTTCATGTTTTTCTCTCCAGGATCTCTGGGACATTTGTTGTGAACACGAGCACACTGCACATGATTACAATTTATTGAATTAAACCCAGAGTAGTTTCTGTTGTACAAAGTAGCACTTTCCTCCCTTATCTAACGCAGCTGAAATTTTGAACTTCAATGCCAATCTGCAGAACTGCGTTCCGTTACAAATATATTGAGCAAATTAAACTGAGTTCATCTGGATATTTTTTGGAGTTTGGTTTTTGAGGTTATGAGCAGGGCTTCAGGCAGCTGCTGCAATCAGTCTGTGACTGAAATGTTGGTTTCATGGTGGCTGATGACCTAAGAGAAACAGCAAATGCTGAACATAGGGGAGCAGAGAGGAATCCTGTTTAATCATCTTACATTTCCCCTTTCTTTGTTTGTTTATTTGGCCTGAAAGAGGTACTTTGCTAAGAAGGGATTAAAACCTGCAGCCATTTTGCTGCAAAAGCCTTTGGTTTCAGCTCACAGAAAGACAGCGGGGGGATTAATTTTGCCTAATGAAAAGTTGAAAAGTTTCCTTTAGACAAGACCCAGCACATTTAGCTTTGAAGTCAGATGTTTGCTCCAGCTGGAATCTGACGAGAGTTTTGGGGAGCACATCCCCACCTCAGCTTTGCCTGTGGAGGAGGATTTACAGCAGAGACCCTGCACAAGTTATTAACACATCCCAAAGCTGCTCTGGCTGTTTTAGACTCCCATTGCTGCTCAGGGCTCACGAGCACCACGTTAATTTGGAGGGGAGAGCTCACTGGGCAGGGCTGTGGGGCATTCAGCACCCAGCACAGAGGATGCTGCTGCCTGTCTGCCCAGAGATGCTCATCCAAACCCACCACAACACTCACTGCAGAGTCTCTTTTAATACCCACTGCTTTGCAGAGGCTTTACAAGGTCTGCTCTTCTTGCCTGGTCCTGCTCACCCAAAGCCCCCCAAAATGTACCAGCTATCAAAACCGCGACTTCAAAGCTGAAGAAAAAAGAGTGAGCAAACATCTAAAAGCCCAAATGGCGGCAGAAAACTTCCTCCAGTGCTGCAGGAAGTGTCACTTTACAATACCAAAGTCTGTGGAGGTGATGACATTAACACTCACAGCGGAATTTCACTTCCAGCCCAGCTAAGAAGCAGCTGAGAAGCTCACAGCTCTGCTCTGAGGTGTCTCTTGAAGTCTCCTGCATTTCTTTGCACTTCCCTGACAACAGCTCTCTGTGCCTCTCTCACAACCCCGTGCATTGTGAAATCAGAGTTATTAGCTACGTTACCCAAGGCAGGGTGCAAAGTAACCCCGAGCCCTCTGTCTTAGATCCTGCAAAACTATTTGACTCAGCTTTATTTCCTTACCGAAAGTATATTAAAAAAAAAAAAATTAGTCACTGAAAGAGTTTACAAACCCTTTTCATGTGGAGAGAGGAACTGAGTGCCCTTTAATCTCTCATGGCCTGTGTGTGTTAGCATCCAGCTTGAAGTGTGCCGGCTGATTTGATTTTTGCAAGGGACAGGCAGGGACCACCAAAGTCAAAGAAGACCTGGTCTTGTGAGAAGAGAGTTGTTGCCCTGATTTCAGCCTTCTGATTTGTTTTCGTTTCTGTAACAGGAGTTCTCACGCTTTCAAGTATCAGCAAATGGTTTGTTTTCATATTTTCATGGAGGAGGAGAGAGCTGACAGACTGTTGGTCTGACCAGTGTGTTGGAGGGGTGGCAGCTTCACCCTCCGATCCACTGTCACCTTTGGAATTCTATCAAATGTCAAAGATGGAAATAAAGTTCCTTCTTTTCCAGCACGACTCAGCTGGTGCAGGTGTAGGTGCAGTTCTTTCCTGTCTCCTGTTTCCACATTTTAGCCCTCGCTTTCCCCATCCCTGAGTTGAAGTAGCCGTATTAATAAAACGTTCTCTAAGTGCTTCCCAGACTTTATTGCCACTCTAACCGTCCTGTAAAAGTCCTTGCACACACAAATTGGAAAGAACGACCTGCCCAATGAGCAGGGCCCCAAATAAAGTGGGGCACAAACTGCAGTGCCAGGAACTCACACCTTGGGTGGATGCAAGGAGCCTACTGCCTTCAGCTCCCTCCATGCAGGGCTCCAACCTTTCAGCTGTGCCTTGCCACAGGCGAACTGACTGCACTCGGGAGGCTTTTATTGATGTGAATTTCCTCACATATTAAGGTTCCCCACATTTGGGTTGAAAAATTGGCAATACTTCCAAGAAAAGTATTAAATAAGGCTAAGGAAACAAGCAGTGCCTAATGTGAAATCTGCCAAGTAATATGAGATGGAGATGGTGAGAAGTTTTCCAGCAGGACATTCTTCCAGGAGGAAATTTGGTTTCCTTGAATCCAAAATGTTTGCAGAAATGTGTCAGTTTCAGTGACACCGTGTTTTGAAAAATGCTGGAGTAGGGCTTAGGATGAGATTGAACGCTCAGACTTCCTTTGAGTAGAACTTTTCTGCTTTGAAATGCACTTTTTCAATCCTTTTAATCTCATGTTACACAATATAAAACAGAAAAATCCATTTCAGACCAAAATTCTATTAAACTGAAAAGTTGCTCCTGTATTAAAATAATACCTACCCCCAAAATCTCATGCCACAAGAATCCAAAACTGTATTACACTCTCATTTTGGAACAGAAAGTGATCTGCAAGCACAGTGAACTCCTGTGAAATGGAACCCTCTGTTCCAACACGCCTGTGTGGCTTTGCTTAAATTCACAACTGGAGCAAAATGTACAGTGGGGAAGAGTCCAGCTGGTCTGAAGTCGTTATAAAAGTGTAGTTTTATGGCTATGACCATGCTAGAGGGTTAATTGTAGGAAATATTCTAATGCTGCATTAAGGTCCTGGAGGTCTGGAATGATCTTGAGACATTTCTGCCCCATTTCTGCTCCTCATGCTCTGCTGGCTCTGACCTGAGAGAACTGGTGAGCATCAGCCATCCCAACAAATGCCTTCGTCCTTGAAACTACCCAAATATTCCATAGGAATAATGGGAACTGAGGGGAGTGGAGAAAGTAGAGAGAACCCAGCTGATTTTAGCAAGGAGCACTCAAACAGAACAACCTGGGATAAAGGTTTACCCACCTAAACAGGCAAAATAATTTTTCTGGATAAATCTGAGAGACACCCGCACTGCAAAGGGAAGGAACATAGGGAAGAAGACTTTTTACAGTTATCCAAGAAACAGACCCTGAATTTTCCCTTTAAACTTGGATAATTAAAGATGGAAAGGGGAAATGTAAAATCTCTTCCATTTTCAAGCTGGCTAGGTTAAAACTACCACCAAACCTACATCGAAAGTGGTTTGCACAGGAGGAGTCAGAGCTTATCCACACAGTCCCTCCCTGGAATGAGCTGGTGGGAAGAGAAGTACAGAAAATACCCCCAGTCTGCAGCTCCTGTTGAGCAGCTCTGCCTGAAAATCTGAGTCTGAGCAAAGCCCCGGGCTGGAACAGAATTGATTTAACAAACCAGTTCCTAAGAGCCAGCAGTGAGCTTCCCCTGGATTCAGCCTCAGCTTCCACGCCCGACCAGAACCTGGCAGCCTCCAGGTTAAACCCCTGAATACAAAACCTTTTCTAAGGAGTTTCAGGGCTGATGGAACTTCCTGCAGGTAACAGGAAAAGAAACATGTGGCTTCCTAATGTGAGCTCGCAGCAGTAAAAGAGATGGATGAAAAATCACAAGGGCAAGCTGCGAAGCTGCCAGGCTGCTGAAGGGCCTTTAGATTTTGGAGGGTGAGCAAGATTTCTATGAAATAACAGCAGCAACTGAGCAGAAATGGCTATCAGAGCTAATCACATCCGTTCTTCTTCCCTAATAATTCACAGCTGAATGGAGGGCTCTGTGGAAGTATTGGATAAGTGAGTATTTCGTGCAGTGCCACTTTTAACAACTGCCTGGGAGTGATTATTTATGTGTGAGTGCCAAAGAATTTGACATGACAGATTAGAAAGTAAAAACTCTGCTCTCAAGGAAATCACCAGAAATGGGAGGGAGCGTATTGGATTTCAATGGAGCAACTGTGCACTGACATTATTGTTTCACAGGCACCAACCTTTCACATTTGTTCCTTTTAAAAGAGCTCAAGGTAAGAAAATGAGGTGGGGGAATCAACTGAAATCATAAATGACCAACAAAGGAAGGAGCAGAAATATCCATGTTCTTCTGTCCAAGCTCTTTTATGTCTGTTGGAAGATTCTTCCCCCACCAAACCCAACTTCTACTTATTTGGAGACCCCGATGCTCATCCAGGCTCAGTTCAGCTATCAAGAAATGAGCTTCAAAGAGAGTCAGCCCTTTTTAAGTGGTTTGGGGCTTTTTTTCTCCCAGCATCTTTTATGACATTTTCACTTCCTTCAGCTTTTCAGCTTTTGAATTTAAACAAGCATGAAATCTTTGCTCTGTTGGAGCCAATGGCAACATTCCCACTTATTTGGATCATCCCATAATTTCAGGCTATATATTTTGCTCAGGCTTTACTGCAATCAAAGCTTCTTTGTTGCTCCAGTTAGCAGTAGACTGTTTCCAGATTTTGGCACTCCTAAAATACAATAAAGAGTAACAGAATTGGAGCAACCCTGGGAAGGGAGAGAGGAGACAGCGTCTCTTTAGAGGATTTGGAGGAGGAAAAGTGATACAGGTGTGAGAACTCTGCATGCAGTGAGCAGTGGAACGGAGAGCAGAGGGTGAGCAGGGCTGTAAAGCAGCAGGTTTTGAGGGGAAATGCCCTGATATTTAAGAAGCAAAATGCACCAAGGGATGGGAAAGGGAAGAGGGTGTTCTACCCACTCCCAGAACTGCAAATGCACCCTTGAACAAGGGAAAATGGGACAAAACTTGTGACTGAGAGCCACTGCCCAGCCCCAGTTTGTTCATGGGGAAGCAATGAGCTCGTAGCAAAGCACTGGGTGAGTCCTGTGAGAACATCACATCACCTGGATTGTGCAGGCCACGTCTACACACGCCTGCTTATGTTCCACATAATCAACTAATTGTTAGTAAGAAGTTGTCAAAATAACAGAGCCAGCTCTGGCACTTCAATTCAGGTAAAATAATCCTGAATCCTTCCAGCAGTCACCTCGATTTCAGCTGGAACGAGACACAGCCCAAGAGCACAAGCTGGCAGGGTCCAGTCTGAAATGGTTTCAATTACATGTTTAAAGTCAAGCACATTCTCAGGACCAAAGTACACTTTAATAAATATATTCCCTTAAATGTCCAGTAAGGCCCATGGTAATCTACTTAAGCATTATTTTCTGAAAGGTTTAAGATTGCTATAAGCTGAATTACATGTGGAAAGTTACATTAATGTGTCTTCACATAAACTCAAAGTTTATTGTTTTATTATTATAGAAAAACCATAAAAAGATTTGTCTGAAGCCATTGGCTGTTGTTCTACACATCTGGTGGAATGTTAGTTATTACAATAACTCCTTCAGCGCCCTCAAATGAAGCCCTGGGCTAAAAATGAAAATAAGTAATACGATAATACTGTAAAAAGATGTTATGGAATCATACAGAAACACTGAGCCAAATCCAGCTGTCAAGGGGGAAAAGAAATCCTGGCTGAGTTTTAAAAATAGCATTGAGTCAGGCAGGAAAAAAGGTCAAAAGCCTCATGACCAAGCCACGGCCTCAGCCAAATCCAGGGTGCTGCTGTAGCATCCTGGCAAGAGGAGCACGAGGATCCTTGGCTGCTCCAAGACCGACACCGGGGTTTCTATTCCCAGAGCTGGGTAAAGGCTGCCCAGAAACACTGGGCTAAGTTTAATTTAGTCCCAGATTAGGTGTGGGGACAACACAGAGGCAGCAGGAGTTTGGAGGGGTGAGGATGGGCAGGAGCAG
>VYZR01041300.1:21763-33282 GCA_013400675.1 Oxylabes madagascariensis | reverse complement strand
CCCCTCCCCTCCCCTCCCCGCGCTGCGGAAGCGCAAGGGCGGCGGTGAATCCTCGGCTGCTCTGCCAAAAGTCAGCAAATCATGTGCAGCCCTGCCGTAGATCCTGCTTTGTCCCACCGACACTGAAGGGCTTAAGAAACGTGCAAAGAGCTTTGCTTAAGAGCGAAACATTACAGCTACCAACAATCTCATCCTATCAATGGAGCGACTGAAGTAAACTTCACAGTGTTTGAAGTACCTGATGATTCTATATTTTCATGGAACTTTACATGCTGATGTACCTGTTACCTACTCACCCTCAGCCTGGCTGCTCTGCCCCGGTGCCGAGCAGGCAGGTTTAGTGCCCACAGGAGCGTTGAGGTGGTGCAGAGGACTTTGGTCAGGTCACAATAAATGGTGACAGTTCCGGTGAGAATTGGAGTGTTCACCTTGGTGCCTTGCCAGGATCCGGCTGGGATAGCTCAGCTCTGCCAGCTGTGGTTTGCCTGCAGGGAGAAGACAAGGGCAAGGGCAAGGAACGAGGCTGAGCAGGTTG
The DNA here is from genome assembly GCA_013400675.1 of Oxylabes madagascariensis. Taxonomy (NCBI): domain Eukaryota; kingdom Metazoa; phylum Chordata; class Aves; order Passeriformes; family Timaliidae; genus Oxylabes; species Oxylabes madagascariensis. The sequence goes on along the minus strand of VYZR01041300.1, from coordinate 32,747 downwards.
GGTCCTGCCCCATCCCTGGTGCAGACACTGTGTGTCTGTCCTGCAGTGCTGCTGCTGCTGCTCCTGTGCTCTCCACCCGGAGGTGAGCACATTGCAGCAGTAAATCTCTACCTCCGAAAGACAAGATTGTAATTACAGTATTTTCTGTGGCATCTTTCCATGCCAATCACTTTTATATACACATAGGCACATATTAAATAGTTTTCATGGGACTTCCCACCATAAAAGATTGAACTGTAAAGTGTTATTATGTGTGTAACAAGAACACCTAGAAGCCTCAGGTGAGACAAGGCTTGCGGTATGCTCAGTAGAGTATGAATGTTCAATAAAACTCAAGGCTTGTCTGTGCAGAGCTGGCAATCTGATTGGGATGGGACAGAGGAGAGAACAGAGCCCAGTGATTTGTTCCACATCATAAAACAGTTCAGTAGCTGACCCAGGTCTCTCAAGTTTCAGCTTGCCAGCCAGCCTTTTCAGTTAAATGTTATACATAGTGGAGTTTGTTTATTTTTCAGACTGTGGTTATGCCCTTGTAATAGAGGGCTCCCAGAAAAAAACAGCTCCTTCATGGTTTCATGGATTCAGTGATAGAGGAGAGACCCTGCTCACTTGCCTTCCCTTCTCATGCCATAACTGGGAACTCTGAGCACCACTTGGCAAAGGCAGAGAGATACGGCACACTCAGAGGTAAGGACTCCTTAGTGGGTCCTGAAAATTGTACCAAGCAACTTCATGAGAGAGTGCAGTTACTGTACTTCAACAGTGAAGTGACAATCTGTGACCAACAAGAACTCATGGCTTTCCAGCAATGTAGGCACAACTGAGCTTTGCCATGGCAAAGGTGAGGTGCAAGAGCAAGGTCAGCCTGCTCTTGTTCCAGGAGGGATGGCTGGAAGGGGTGAAGTTTGAGGGCAAGTGTCCTCCTTGCATATCTCGGTCTTCTGTCAGGAAATCTTATCAAGAAAAAGCCACTCAGAAGCATCAACTGCTTGTGATCAGCTCCTCAGCCCTCAGTGGAGTGTGTGTGCTCTGAGGGTCACTCATCAGGCAATGAAAGAGAGAAAACAGCACTGCTTTGGTAGCTGGAAGTTTGCAGGCGTTGAGAAGATTGGAAGAGGGGGCTTAAGCTCTTTCCATTTTTTGCCTAGGACACTGTCTAAGGTCTTACAGGCATCACGGGGGGGAGACAGAGGGATATGCAGGGATGCACAGTGATGCTCAGGAGAGTCCAGAGGTACCCATTCCCCCTTAAGTCACTGCTTCCTGGAAAGACATCACCTACTGAAGCCCTGTAAGCAGAACATCCTTTTATGGAGACAAGCAAACTTTTAGAAATCCAGTCACTGTAAAATCTTTCACCCCTAATATAAATTTTTCACTGAAATCTGTTTATTTTAGGTCTGCTGTGTCATAACAGATCCAAGAGCTGCATTTTCTCTTGGAAAGAGACAATGTTTTGTTTAAAAATATTAACTTTTCATGACATTCAGTCTCAATGTCTATACAAGCTTTTAAACTCTGGCTCTCTGGTGCAGATGAAGGAACAGCTTCTTCCTCAGTGTAATTCTGCCTAAGCCCATGCATTTACAAGGGGGGAGTGAATTTTGTCCACAAGGTTTGTGGTTCTCAGGCAGAGGCTTATTGACAGGCAGTGTGCTGAAGATATTTACATTCAGCAAGGCTCATAAGCCACTGAACATCTGTTCTGTCGTTAGCAGCCTCCTCAGCATTTGCCCTGTAGGCAATAATCTACAGGACAAGTTTCCCAGCATCTAAACTACTGTAGGATAATTCTTTAACTAAATGGAAAGCAAAGCCCAAGGCCCTGGGAATTCGCTTTTGTACAATAATCTTTTGTGTGCATACAGTGGAAACCAGAGGATTATGGAGTCAAATCATGAGAATTCAGGTCAAGTGAGATTTGGAGGGGGGAGGAGAAGATGACAGAAGCACCAGTGGGAAGGTAGTGATCCCAGGGGAAGTAACGTGACGCTTGCAGATAAGCCTGTTCTGCTGTCATGGTTTAATTTTACACATCAGTATTAAAATTTCTGAGCATTGCTGAACATCGACTCTCCTTTGCTGCATGAAGTCCTTTTGTGTTGGTTTTTTTCTCCTCTAGCAGCTGTGTTATTTTGAAGTATCCCTATGTCTGGGTTATTTTCTTGTGCCATGCCTCCATTTTCTATCTCTTTATTATTTTTTTTCTATCTGAGAATTTGTGTATTTAAATCTCCTTCCTCCATTCAGCTCCCTGTTATTTTTCTCATTCTTGCTCACTTAGGCCAGATCAAGGGTTTCAAAGATCTTCTAGATATACAAAGCAATTCATTTATCTCCCCTGGACATTTGCTTAATGGAAGGAAGGAAATGTCATTAAAGAAAAGCACTATGAAAAATGTGATGCTGCTTTTTCTCTTTCTGGCAAGGGATTGATGTGGATGTCCAGACCAACACCCAGAAACTCTATTCAAATGCTTGTCTGCTCTTCCCACAATGCAGAAAGATCCAGCTGAATCCAATCAAATGTTTAATGTGCTCTTGGCTGGTTTACACTGCTGAGCTGATGGGAGGATGTGCTGTTGGGCAGTGACTGCTGAGAGAACAGTGAAATAGAAGGTGTTAAATTAGACATTGGTGTAAGCAAAGGAGAAAACAGCATCAAGGAAAATTCACAAGACTTCTGCAAAACTGAACAGCTGTACAGCTCATCTGAACATGAGGATTTTCCTTACCTTTTTAAGAGACAGGCAATATGGCAGAAAGGTGATGTTCTACCTGTGGCCGAAAATCCTGTCTCAATTGCCATATGTGAGACCTGGAACAAAATTCCTCCTCTACTGCCTTTGTAAAATATAACATGCTAAGCAAGACACTGCAAAAAGCAGCTTTACTTTCCACTCTGCAGTGGTGGTAACAAAAGTTTGAGTCTCTAGGTGTTTGGAACCATGAATATGCTGCAGATTGGGAAATGCAGGGGGAAGAGGGTTTGGTTGGTTTTTGTATTGGGTTTCTTCGGGGCTTTTTGGTTGTTTTTTATGTTTCTTGGGGGTTTCCTGGTTTGTTTGGGGTTTTTTGTTCTGTTTTTTTTTAGTTTGGGTTTTTTTTGGTCACACCATTTTCACACTACCAAGAAAAGAGTAAATGAACCTGCCTGGATGGGACAGACCTAAGGTTGTCCAAAGAACTGTAATTCAGTCTTTCTCTGTGTGTGTTATGAAAGACCTGAGCTGTGTTCCTACACGGTTTTCCTTAACACCTCTGAGATATTCTGTGCTCTTGCTCTTTTTTCTTTGTGTCCCATTTTTAGTTGTTTAATTCATATGATCCAGATGAGGGCAGACTGCATGCTGGGCCAGGGAGGGAGGCAGGAGGGATAATAGAAGTCTTTGTGGGAAGTAACCCACAGTTTGGATGTCGTATTTAAGAAGTACGGTACAGAGTACAGATGTTATGGGTTGTATTAGCTTGGTCTGCAGGGAATGACATCCTGTATTGGATGAAATGGTTTGACCTCTTCTATTGAAATGCTAATGTTTGACCATTTCCTCCAGCAAAGTGAGTCTCATTATTTCTCATTGTAGCCTACATTTACCCTTCCTCCACTCTGCACCACCCTGACCCCAGAGTTTCTGCTTTTCCAATATGCACTTAAAATTTGTCTGCTATGTGATCGTTTTATGAGGTGATATCATGAAGCATAAGTATGTGTTCCAGCTGTGTTAGTGACCCTGCCTATAAACCAGGGAGGTTGGCTAAGCACTCTCTTGCCCTCTTGCTTAATGTGACTCACAACAAGAAGATGCAATGATCCAGACTGCAAATGTGAAAGAGAGTGAAAAGTCCAAATTAGACCCTGGAAAAACGAAACTCTAAGTGAAACTGACTTTTTATCTCTTTGTGTCTTCCTGTTGACACTACATTAGGAAGGCTGACATCAGATATCTCCAGAGGCCCAAATCCAATTTTGAATCAAATGTAAAAGACCAGCTTGTAAAGGCCAAGAATGAATTGGTTCTGCCAGAAGAAAAATTAGCACAGAAACAAGCTTGTTTCCAGAGAATCCACTGAAATAATGACATGATGCCTTAATAGGGACTGTTCTTGTCTGATTTTTTTTCAAATTAGTTGAAGTTCACGCTTTGAAATGACCAATGTGAACATATCCATCTCCAAATTTGTTGCATGCAGTAATCTGTAGTTAAGATTACTTAGTTAGCATTAAGACAGACTGCCCTTTTTATTCTCTGTATCTGTTTTAACACTAATCCCTGAACAAATACTTACAAAGGCAAAACAGATACGTGCCTGTCCTATCCCCTTCCACTTACATCTGTGAGAAGCTGTGCTGCTTAGCTGTCATGCCATTTCTTAGTGCCAAGTTCTCATATTGCTGCAGTTCTAGGCCATTTGCTGTTGCAGGAGAAGATTTAGGTCAGTGGTTTTTCAACCTTTTTTGATTTGTGGACCCCTAAAAAATTTCCAGCAGTAGTGCAGACTCCTTTAGGAATTTCACATATGTAGATTGCTGTCTGGCACATGTGAATTTTTTTTTCTCAATCACTTTTTTCAGACTCTTTAGAAGTATTTCATGGGCTTGCCAGGCTCTGCAGACCATAAACTGCAAACCAATGATTTAGGTGAGCTCTTGAACCATTGCTTCTCCACATATACACTGCTGTAAAAGATGAGAATGCCATAAAATGAGTAACAAGACCAATATTTTGGGATTGTGACTTCCAGTACTTTACAGTCTGTCAAAGCTGAATGCAGGGTTTTTAAGTAGCCAGGGTTCACATATGAAAAACCACATGGTGATGGTGTGCCAACACCCACGTTGTCCCATGCTCTCAATGGCTGTGGATGTTGAGCTAAGGGTGTTCCAACACTCCCATAAATCATAGCCAGTTGCCTCTAGAGTTAGCTAGCAGATAATATAGGCTTTTTGGCTTCTCAAAGCCTACCCCAAATAATGGTCTCCAACTAGATTACTTTAGAGTGAGACCAGGCTCAGGAGGAAATGTGGGAAAATGGAACAAAGAGGTGACATAGAATGGCAATGTGGCAGGTAAGAGGTGAGCTTTGACTCCTGAAAGTTAATTAAAATGATAGGCTGGANCACCACTGCAAAGAGATTCCACTCATCCCTCAGGGTATCCCTTCCAGCAGAGCCAGGATATACGGGATACAATCTACACATGGTGCAGGGGCCCTGCTCAGCTACACCCAGGTAAGGGGGGAGCTTTGACTCCTGAAAGTTAATTAAAATGATAGGCTGGATAGGCTTGGGTCAAAACAGGTCTTGGAAAATTAATAGAACAGCTTTTTCCTTGCTGCACTAAAGAATGGTGGATCAAAGGAGGGTTGTAAATAGAAAGTGATTTGGTCAAAGCAGGCCACTGGCTAGGAAAAAGAATGGGACAAAACACCAAATGACAAAGACAAAGAGAATAACGCAGCAGTGAAGATGCAAAGCAAAGAGAACACAATTAGGAGTTCCAGCTTCATGGATGGAAAAAAAACATGTATCTGATTTGGTTTACAGAAAGAAACCATAAATGTGGACATTTTTTGACCAGGAATGCCAAGAAAAAGATCGAAGTTGAAGATGATGTCTTGACCTGCATTTCCTCTTCCTCTCCTTTACTTGGCCTTTGTTGTAAACCTACTATTCTCTAGCCTGACACTGATCTCAAGGTCACTGTTTTCATTCTGCTCTTATCCCTCCCGCCAAGAGGTTTATAGAGCTTGGTGTTCTTTATAATGAAAGTATAGTGCCCATCAGCCAATACTTCCAGATTTCCAATTTTCTTTTTGGCCTCCTAAGGCTTTAATATGAAACCTTCCATCTCACTGTCCATCAGAACTAGTGCTCCTGAATTATGGCCGATTTCCTCTTAATATCCACAGCAGGGATTTTTAAGAAATCAAATAACAAATAAAAAATGTTGCCACATCCCCCAGGGTTGACTCCCTGCCAATAATAAGCCAGACAAGATGTTATGGGACCTTTTGTTTCTATACAGGACATAGAAGACAGAACCTTCCCTTTCTCAGGGGACAGTTCAGCATAAACCAGGTTAGTGTGCAAGCCTGCATCTACAAAGGTAATGCCAACAAAAATATCAACGTGTCTCTAGCATATGGCATTGAGAGAAAGTGAGGAAGAACGTAAGATGTTCCATTAATCCCAGTGTCTAGTCTGAAGATCATGCAATTTAGGGCATGTTATCATTTACAAAAACCATTACTAGACTTCCAGTGATTTCTAATTGTTATCTGTAGTCTCTGGTTCAGTGCCTACAACAGGCATAGCTCCCTACACAGTCACAGAAACCACTCCCAGCACTCAAGGCTTTGGTTCATGAATTTGCTGTGCTTCCACAGCAATTCAAAGTCTACACAAGTAATCATATTTTCAGCTGATGCAAAGTTGCTGATCAGTGACTGCACTGGAGCTCCACTGTTATCTGCAGCTGAGAACTGAGTGAGGTGATTTTTTGGAATAATGAGCATCTCTTCTGCATCTCAAGAGGGTGTTAACTGACAGCCCTGGGTCCAATATAACTCTAACAATAGATTATTATAATATTCTTATTCTGACAATGTCCACGCTTATGTGATAGTATGGATTAATTATGTTGGTTTTCACTGCTAGTGTTGACTGTTGTTGTTAATCTCAAAGTAAGAGAAGTAAATTTGCAAGAGGACAAATTAAGTATATATCAGAGATTTTGTCTTTTAGTATTGGAGTCTCACAGAAATTTTCTCCTTAAATACTTATCCAGCAGAGATTTTACTGTCAAGTAGAAGATAACCAGGCATTCTTTCAGTAATATTTCTGTGAGAACCAGAATGGCTTGACTGTGTGATTATTCTAGCTGCTGGGTAGATAAAAGAAAAACATGAGCAGTGAAATGTTGAAAAGGTTTTGATATTATTATATAACTTCTCAACAGTTTTCTCTTTTTCTTGCTCCTTTGTCTGGAAATAGTGATTAGATCAATTTCCCTAAGAGTGAAGCAGTCGCCTGTTTGAGGCAAAGTTTGTTTCAAGTGATAGATCTCTATTTTCTGAGCCAGTGAAACTTCTCCTCTGCTCTAATGACATTTGCAGACATGCTACTCATAGCTGACATTCCCTGCAGACCTATAGAAAACCTGATGACACTCCTGACCATGTTTTCTCCAGCTTTTCTGTGTCATTTTAGTTCTTGTGTCCAGGTTTCTGTCCTTATTCATAAGCTGGTTGAAGCTCCATACAGCTGCCACTGCATTTGTTACTTCTTCTTTCCCCAAGGTCTCTTTTTTCCAAGGGCTGAGATGGATGTATTTCTCCACTCAGCCACTTTTAAAGCACTTTTCTGAGGGATGTGTCCTATCTGAACTTGGCAGAGGATGCGTGTGACATTATTTGTAGGACCAGTCAGCAGTTTCCAACTTCAAGAAAGTTTTACAAGTGAACAGCTGAAAAATTTCACTCTGGACACTGGAGCCTTTGGCTCAGACTGGAGGGGTGCATCACTCACGAGGTACTTTAAAATGTGCAGGATGGACAGTTCTGTCCTTGGTGTGGATAACTCACACATTTTTATTTTCCAGTGGTGTAAATCTGGCACCCCCTGGAGGAAGTATGTTTCAAAACACTCAAAGGAAAGAAATATTTTAAAAATCCCCTTTGATGAAATCAACTCTTTAACCAGACTGTAAATTTTCCCAGATTTCTACGGATTCTTTGTGAAATAGTAATGTAATTTTTCTGTAGGCAGTTTTTCATCATGAGATAATACATGCAATTTTTTTCTTCCTTAGACTAAACATGTCAATCTAAGACCTACTGGGGAAGTGCTGGAGGATTTCTCAAACATCATGAATTACGTGATCAAAAAGAAAATTTGGACTGTCACCTATAAATGACAAGAGGAACCATTAAAAACGTGTGTTTGAATCTGGTCCAAGCAAAGTGAGAGTCAGTGAATGCTCATATGCTCGTGGCTAGGGTGGGCTCCTGTCAGGTAAGATGGGGGAAGACTTTACTGTAGGGCTGTGCCTGCATCTACAAAAAACCCCAAACCCATGTCTTGGAAAACCTAAGGCTATTAGGAATAGTTCCATTGTTCTAATCAAGTGGAATTGCTTTCTTTATTTGACAGAAGAGACCATCTGCTGGGGCTTGCGAGCTATCTACAGAGTTTGATGTTTGGAAACTAAAAAGTGCTAAAGGCAAAAATTTGAACGTCTTTCCCCCACCAGCCTGGGGGGGGAAAGGGTGTAAATTATGCCAAAGGGTGTATTTATACTGCTTTAAAGTTTCATTTAAATGTAACAAAATAGTTAGTTGTTAGCAATTTCTAAGAAGAAACGTCAATAAGGTTTCTTTTAAATTATTATTATTAGCTCTCTTTGGGAAATACCTGGCTGCATTTACAAAGTGGTTTCAAAGACAACTGGGAGCGATGTTGCTCAGTGCTGCATCCAGTGAAGCTCACTGGGGAAGCGTGAACAACAATTGCATTTTTTGATCTCTGTTTGCCAGTTGGGCACAAAGCAGCCTCTCCTCATTGCTCCTTCTCCCCCAGCAACAAAGCTCAGCTGTGGTCCCTGCTGAGAGGATCTTCTCCCTGGGAACTGCATTGCTTCGTTAGCTCCCCTGTGCATTATTTTAGTGTGTTGGTTTTGTTTGTTTCCCTCAAAGGTCCTCTGAATTTCCCAGGGAGTCCTTCCTTTGGAGGTACTTAAACTCATTGCTGCTTAGCCTTGTAACTCATGGGTAATTCCATGCTGGTTTTCCCTACTCTGAAAGGGTCCCAAACACTGGCAGGGGTCAGTAATGGATGTCTGGATTAACAGCATAAGAAAAAGGACATAAGTGACACTTATCTTTTTTCCTTTTCATGTGATGTCTCTGGCTGCCTTCCTTTCTCTACCACATGATATGAAAGAAATCTGGGGCTGGCTACCTGACTTGGAAAACCCTTCATGTTAATAGTGTATTCTCATTTACAGCATAACAGGAACATAGTTTATCTGCAGGACTGGCCTATCAGAATTTGGAAAAATGCTTGAGTAAAAGCCTGTCCTTGATATGATTTTTTTTGCACTTCAAAGCTGTTTTTTCCTTACCACAGAGAAGCAGCCAGTGGTCAGAAACCACAGCTGAAGATGGCTGTGGGATAATATTACTCTTACTGGCTTAGGATGATTTTAAATACTTTATTTTCCATGCAGAACACATAGTTATTAGTTTAATCATGAAATATGTTTTCCAAGTTGCTTTTGCCAGATCTGATATTAAAAATTTGATATTGCTTTCTCCAGAGGTGAAAAAAAATTGAGGAGAAAATTAAATAGCACCAGTCTTTCTGTATGTTATCTACAACAGGGTGATAGAGAGCTTCAAACATTAATGAAATACAAATGCATTTGAACATTTACAGTAGGATTTGAGTAGCTGCCTTCAGGTCCTTTTCAAATGAACTCATTTTTTTATTGTAATTTGTAAGAATGTCCTAAATTTCTTTTGCTGGAACCAGTATCAGAGGTGACAGTTTCTAGCTTGTACCCCTCGATCCTCCACGGGGTATTTTCAAACTGCTGGTATGTGTATGACTACTTGTAGGGAAAAAAAGAAGTAATATTTGTAGCTTCATTTTCTCCTGATATATGTGTACCTACACAGTTCAGAGCCTGAAAACTAATTCCATCTAGAATGAGCTGGAGCCTAGGAACAAAGAAGAGGGGGAGGTATATTGCTGAACAAACATTAACTGAGGGAGCAGATGGGAAAGGTGGTCTCTAGAAAGAGATCCTGCCCATTCTGTCCAGCTCAGGAGGGTAACAAGTACAAAATGGGGCTGTTGAGAGATGGATCATTTGGAATGTGGTATAAAACTACCCTGAGCTGGGAGGGAAGTGTGGTGAGGGTACATGGAGTGCAGTTACAGCAGTCAACTGCACATAGCAAATCAGTACGTCTCTAATTATTATTTGTCTGGCTGGCTAAGCAGTGCAGCATTTAAAACCTAATTTGTTGTATAATTTAATTTTAATTGAGTCTCCTATCCACACAGGACTCGTTAAGCTAGCTGTATGTTTCACTTGCTGTCTTTTTACATGGATACTATGGGAGAGCTGCAGGAGCTGAACCAATCATTTGCTTGCTCTGTGCTATCACCGAGGTGCAGTAATTCCTTGGTATGATTGCAGAGGGATCTCTTGGCAGGAATATTTGGAAAATGCGTTTTCTCAATGCCACAAAATAACAAAACAACTTCCTCCCTCAGCTAATGCTACAGTTTACACAAAAGATTTGGTTGTTGGGCTGTTAGTTGCATCTCCCTTGCGCTGGTATTTTCCTCTGCCACTCAGAGATAACAATTACCAGTCACTGTGGGCAGTAATAAAAATGAAGCACCATGACAATGCTTTTGAGCGATTGTAACCTCCATTGATGTGCCTCTCTTCAAATGTATAAAAGGCTCTATTCCTCAGTGAGGACAAAGTTGAAAGCAAACAGGGTATTTTACAGACAAAATCCTTTTGGAGGAATGTAGACATTCAGGTCTCAAAGAACAATTTTTTCCTACTGTTATTACTAAGGGAAGAGTTATAGACTAAGGTCAATAACACAAAGCTCTTAAGTACATGCATCAATTTTGACTCATGTGTGCTTATATTTTTTTTCCTTACCTGGGGCTCATGCGATTGGGACTGTGAAGCAGTACTGTGTTAGATATCAGTAAAAACTGCAGATCCAAACACTGCTGTATTTGAATAATTTTGCTTCTATCAGTGGCTCCGTCCAGCTGTCTTGCACAGGCTGGTGTTACTGTGAGATTTCTGTGGCCAAGGGGATCTGTAGGGCTTCTAGAAAAGATAAAAAAGCAAAATCTGAGAGCTCAAGCCTGTGAGCCAAGTGGGAGTATCAATGCCAAGAACTGCAAGTGCTTTTGGTTTTAGTGTTTTGTTTCCTTTTTTTTTTTTTT
>VYZR01041297.1:23684-35562 GCA_013400675.1 Oxylabes madagascariensis | reverse complement strand
CCAAGCCCCCGACAAATCCAGGGATGCCATCCACTAGATCAGGTCACTGAGCCCTCCATCCAACACTGCCAGGGATGGATTATTCGCAGTTTCTCTGGGCAACATGTTCTAGTGCCTCACCACCCCAACAGTAAAGAATTTCTTCCTAACAGCTAATCCAAATCTAACCTCTTGTGGTTTAACACTGTTCTCTCTCGCTCTGTCACTTACTGTGCTTGCAAAAAGTTTGTGTAAAGCCTCCTTTTAAGTACTGGGAGGCCACAACGGGGTGTCTCTGAAACCTCTTCCCCAGGCTGAACAACTCCAACTCTTTCAGCCTGTCTTCATAGGAGAGGTGCTCCAGTACTCTGATCATCTGGGTGGCCCTCTTCTGGACCCACTCCAACAGCTCAATGTTTTTCATGTGCTGAGGACTCCAGAAGTGGACACCATAGCCCAAGAGGTGTCATGAGGGTAGGTAGTTGGGGAGAATCACATCCCTCAACCCCCTGGTTATGCTTCTTTTAATGTAGTCAAGAATATGATTGGCATTCTGATCTATGAGGGCACACTGCTGCCTCATGTCCAACTTTTAATCCACCAGNTATTTATTTATATGTAGTTATGAGACTACTTACCTCAGCTAAATCAGTATGTTACTTTGTAAAGGCAATAGATAATTATGGATGAGATGAAACATCTGAAAAAAATCAGTTCATATAAATATGGCCACGAAAAACTTGTAACAAGCTGGTAACTCAGCTGTCAGTGTGGGAAGTGTAGAAGTGAATATGCATGAGTACAGCATTTTGACAAAGGCAATTTGCCATAAGTGTAATCAATTTGGCAGCAAATGCAAATAAATTTAAAATATGAGGGAACTCAAGATAGCTCCATTACTGAACCCTGTTTTCGTATTAACAGTGCATTAGGGATGATGAATCCACGAGACACATAACCAACTTCTGATTGATTTGGGAATTATTTCATATTCTTATAATCTGAAAAAAATATTTGAAGACAGTGAGAAAAGCATATATGTCATTTATACTTATCCTGACAAAGAATATTAGAAAACAAAATAATTAAAAACTTCACATCTGCCAGAATTCATCTCATGCAAAAATTTTTGTTTAATTGCAATGTCTTCTATCTGAACCTTGTTATCTCTAGGATGTTTTCACAGGCTGTGAAAAGAGACAAGAACAAAAGATGATTCAGATATTTGATGAAAGAAAGGTTAACTGTTTTTAGTCTACCCAGAGACCATTTTAAAGTAGAGTTCCTGAGGGGTCTATCTAGTGTCCTATCCTGTTTAATACCTTTTTCAATGACCTGGAGAAAAAAGAGAAAAAACTGCTCACTAAGTTTGTGGGTAACTCTAAACTTTATGTTTGTGTATGTGTGCAAGCAGTCAGTACACAATGAAGGCACAGCTGCTGCCAGAGGGACCTAAAGAGGTCGGTGGAACAAGACAACAGGAATTTCATAATGAGGAAATGCAAGGTCCTGCATCTGCATGTGCCAGCTAGTACAGTTTGCTGATTGCCTCAGACAATAGCAACTCCGCTATAAAAGCTGGGGTTCCTCTTGCCCTGGCAGCAATAGATCCAAACATCTTACTGCACTGAAAATTCACTGACATGAGATTTATCAGTATATATAGGGTAGTGATCATTCTCCTTTACTCAGCATGATATTAGCCTGAATCGTAGAATCATAGAGTGGCTTAGGTTGGAAGGGACCTTAAAGATCATGAAGTTTCAAGCCCCCGACAAATCCAGGAATGCCATCCACTAGATCAGGTCACTGAGCCCTCCATCCAACACTGCCAGGGATGGATTATTCGCAGTNCTCTACAACCTCCCTGGGAAAGTTGTTGCAGGGTCAGGCCCTTCCTCTGCCCTGCTGATGAATCAGGTTTTCCCAACTGCCTAATTTGAATTTCCCATGTTCCAGCTGGTGTCTATGCCCATCACTGTGTACTACTGAGGAGTCTGACTCCATCTGCCCTTTTGTTCTGCCCTTCCTGAAGCTTTCCCTTCTCCATGCTGAACAAACCCAGTTCTCAACCTCTCCCCATACATCAGCTGCTCCAACACCCTCACTGCCTCTGTGGCCTCCTCTGGACTCAATCTTGTTTGTTGATGTACTGTTGAGTCCAAAAGTGGACAGAGTGCTCCAGATACACTCTCATATCTGATCTGCCTCTGCTTCATGCTCCCACAGCTCAGCGTGGAGCTGGCTGCCTTTGCTGCAAGGGCACACTGCTGCCTCATGTCCAACTTTTAATCCACCAGACCCCCCTAAGCCCTCCTCCTCAGAGCTTGCTCTCAGTGAGAATTTCTCACAGTCTGGGATTGCCCCTAGCCAGGTGCATCACCTTGCACTTGGACTTGTTTCACATCAGGGTCTTGTGAGAATCAGGAACACTTCACTCCAGTTTAGTCAGACAGTACAAAAAGATACAAATAACTTGAGCAAGTCCAGCAGAAAGTAATAACCCCAACATAATTTTTGGTATTTAGTAGCTGAAGGACATCTGGTTACGATATGAATCCTACAAACAGAACAAAAATACCAGTTAGGAATTATCAAATCTGCTGACATAATAACAGAAGGTGATCCATGTCTCACAACTGTATAGGAATGCTGTGAGCACAACCGCTCAATAGACCTGAAACTTAGTCTTGCCATGCAGCATCATTCCAAATTCACAGCTAGTCTTGGCTACATAATGTGTTTCAATGTACAACAATCTAGCACCATGGCATGCTTTAATATGTGACTGTGGTGTAGTGCTGGGTGATAATGAAAATATTTGGCCCAAGTCTGATAGTCTCTGTTCTAGAAATTCATCTGTGTATGAAACGCTACTGTTTGCCTTCTCAGTTGGTGACTAAAATGACTCACTTACTTGAGGTGTTTGGAAAATATTATGGGAGATTTTGATTTTTGCCTATTAGTGAAGGAAAAACAATTCTTGTTTCTGTTAGCACTCTTAAATTAAGGTTGTATGTTAAATTTTCAGACCTGTATTAAAGGTGGAAAGTACACCTCAATGAAATGCTACATTTAGATTGATAAACCAGGTATTTCTCATTCAGCTTCCTTCAGCTTCAGAGACACTTCTTTCAGCACTTCTCTCAGCTTTGTAACTGAACATAAAAACAGAATGACAACACTTCTGCTCCTGTTGAAGAAGATAACTAAATTGTTCTTTTTTTTTTTTTCTTTACTACCTAGCAATTGCAGTTAAACACATATTTAAGTGCTTAAAATTCAAAATGGATGAATCAGGCTCTGTATTTATATAGTTCTATTACTTCAGAGTCTGCCCTATTATCTATGGCCATTTCATTTCACTCAGAAATCTCCACCACTTAGTCACGTTCTCAGATTTAGCTGCAGAAAATTTTATGTTTAAAATTGTTTATGTTTAAAAGTAATTATGTTTAAAAGTAATTCTAAACATTAGAGCTATTAAATGAAAACGTTATTAAAAAAAAACAAAAAAACCAACAGTTTTTCTTTCACCATTTATTATACATCAGTTTGGGTCAACAGAGTTATGCCAATTTACGCCCATTGAATAGACAAGCTACACAAGCTTTAGAAATTTCAAATTAAAGAACTGCCGGCCATTTAAGGAGAAGTATAATCACAGTAAGATCCAGATTGATCCCATTCTCTGAAAAAAAAGATAGTGAAATTAAACACTTCCTATTGCTAGACTTCCCTGAGGAAAAAATATTCTTTCCCAAGAGAACAATCCAATTCTACAGTGATTAGAAATTCTATTAAAGATATCTACTTTTACAGTATAGCCTTCTGTCCAGTAGTTTAACATAAAGCTTTTATGGGCAGAAGGAATCCCTTATGATTACTCAATCTGGCTTTGTCAGTGCAAAGGTCATGGAATTCTTTACAGTACTTTCAACTTTTACCACAACTAAGTCTGATTAGATACAAATTTCAGAAGGAAGAATGGTCGTTCTTGTGAAAGCATGAATTGCTAAAGAATTTACTATGTTTCTTAAGTAATCTCATCCATTACTTGCTTATTTTTACTAGTTATTTGTACTCATTTAGTTTTTAATTTGCTGTGATATTTTATCTCTTTATTTTAAAGAGCCATGTAATTTCCTGTACAAATTGCTATTGCAATTTCTTTTTATTCTAGCCTACTGATGGGAAACATTTCTCAGGAAAACAGTGATCCAGAAGAATCAAATACAGTGATAATTTTGGTGCACTAGTGGGAACTAACAGATTGATTTGGTTGTCTAAATGTGGATATCTGGTGCCATTTGAGATGCCTTAAAGTATCTAATCTGACTTCCAGCTGTCACTCCAGAAGAACTCAAGTCATATCTTGTGTCATATCTGCCAGTTCCACATAGATATGCTAGGACATCTAAAATGGCACTAAACATCTAACTGTGAGCAACTAAATCCAGGCACAGGTTCAGCTCATCTTAAAATAGACATCAGCATTTGGTCGAGTAAGTAGCACTGCAGACATTACTGGGAGCTATTCTTTTATGTGAACATAGATGTCTAAGCCTATTTGAGATGCTGTAGTGTATGTCAGATGTGTACCAGGATTGGCAGATGTTAGACTTACTACAAACCCAGACCTTTCTGGACTGGCACTGGGAGGCCATGCAGGGTACTCTAGGGCCTCTGAAAGAGTAGAAGAAGAGATTTGTAGAAGTGAAGTAGTGAAAAATTACTCTCTTAATGATATGAGTCTTATTCCTCAGTGGCTTCAGTGAAAGGTGACAGTGACTCACTTATTGTTAGGTACTTAACTTATAAAGATTATGAACCTTCTGTGTTTGGCTTTGTTTTGAGTTCAGTGGGGAAGATGGATACACACCTTCCTCTTTACCAGTCAACAAAATAGTTTCATAGAAGTCACAGAATCACATACTATTTGGGGATGGAACAGCCCTCTGGAGGTCATCCAATTCAGTATCTATGTCACAGGATAAAGCCTATATGAAGGAGTAGACACAATAGTACACTGATAAAGTTCTTTTTGTGTTAGAGTGGAAACCCTGGTTCCTATTCTGACAGGAAGAAAAATGAACCATAGGATGAGGCTTTCACAGAGGGAATTTTAAAAGAGGTCATTGGAAGAACATTATATCTTTCAGTAGCCTAACAGTGAAGATTCAATGAGTAAGCTTCCAACCTTGGACTCATGGATCCCTGGGGGGGCCTGCCCTGCCCCTGGCCCCCATCCCACAGGTTGCTGCTGGCTCTTACAGCACCCTGACCCTGCCCATGCCTTGTCTGGCAGGCTGGGTGTCAGACATAAGGGTTTGACCTTTGGCTTGGGCTTCTGTTTGATGTTGGGTTCCTATGGATATGTTCCTCCAAGAGGTATTTTTTTGCATTGCCACCTTCTAATTAGAATGATCAGCATGAACCACAAATGGCCTCACTGAGACTAATCTCTGTGATTTTCCACATGCTCAAAACCATTACATGGGTCATTATCACATTCTGACTTCTTATCCCAAATATCTCAAAAATATGTAAAGTTTTTATTTCTTTTGTTTCCTTTTTTCTTTTCCATGCACATCTTAGCCATTGGAGAAGGGCACATGTAGCCCAGTGCATATCTTCCCTTCACCTGTGTTCTTTTTTTTTCCCCACTACATACCAGAATCATCAAGAAGATTAAGTGATGGGTCACACTTAAATGCATGGTGCTATTTGCCCTTGTCAGAGGTGACAACATAGCTTCTGAAGGTAGGAGCAGTAGGGATTTCTTTTTCTTTTGTTTTTTCTTGCTACAGTCCTTGCAAGATTTGGCAAACTGGATAATTTTCACTGGCAATTTACAAAACACTTGAAATGAGTATTTTACAGGTAGTCCAGATATACCATGTTTTAAATAATAATGTGTGCTGAACAAATACTGTACTCAAATATACAGTCTGCAACACAACAAATAAATGCATTGTGCAGTACACAAAAATTATTGGCTAAGCACTTGTCTTTATTCAAGGCATATTCAAAAGTATTTTTACTGTAAGAAAACTATTAATAATGAAAAGAAAAATGAAAAGAACATAGATGAAGACACTGCTATATATGTCTAGGAATACATCTGACACAAACCCTATTTCTATCCTTTACTTCAGTAAAGAGAAATGTAAATTTTCTTTATGAAGCTATGCAGAAGCAAGTCTTAGCTTCATTAGCATATACACAGTTTTCAGTCTTGTGTTTCAACTTGTTTACTGATAAACTTGTTTTCAACCACTTACTTTATGTACCTTTGTCTTAAATTGTGATCATGAATACCCCAAATCAATTAAACTTTGTTAAATAAGCATAATAACAGGAATGAAATTAACAAATGCAAACATATCACACTTCCTTTCGTGACTATGTTAGAATTTAAGTTTATCAGATTATTGTCTGTTCCTACATTTTTTAAAATAATGAAAAAAAAGTGCGTAGAACTCAGGTCCAGCGGTCCTCAAAATGCTCGCCATTTAATGTTTTCTTATTTTGCAGTTAATAAAATCTTTTCAGCATTATAGTTGCTCCACTGAGCTCAGAGAACATTGTAAAGGACACAGAAACCATGAGTTCTGTTTTAAAAATAAATAAAAGTAGACACAGAGCAGCACAGCCATTTACTTCAGATCACTTATCAGGCCAATGGCAGAGCTTCATGTTGCCATTTGGTACATCCCCGAATGCTTCTGAAATTAGATGTTAGGTATCTACATTATTTGGAATTTGTTCCACAGCTGCTTGCAGCCTCAAGGTTAAAGGGAAGTTTTGAGATGCACAAGGAGAGCGGCTGGCAGGGCAGGGCTAAATACTGACTTCAATACTTTATAAACAGCATACAGGCTTATACATGCATATGCACCTTCTCCCCCTCCCTCTCTCTCTCTCTCTATTTCTCTCTCTCTCAGATTTCAGGAGAAAACCTTCTTTCAGTTATTCTTATTTGATGTATCATGCTATATTTATTATGCAGCCCCTGAGGGCTTTTAAAATTATGATGCGTCTAGGGATTTTCAATTCCATGGAAAAAGTTCCCACAGTTTTAATTGTGGCAGACAGAGCAGATTGTCAGCCTAAAGAAACAAAATCAATGGAAAGTTGACAGGTTTGACTCAAAGAAAAGCAGAGAGAGGAATGGGAACGTGGAAGAAAAGTTAATATGAACCCTCTGAAAACTGTTGAAACTGGAATCTGAAGAATTCTAAAGGGAACAGAGCTATGAGCAATACTGGGAAAATTCTAGGTCTCCCCACAGAAAGATATGTGTTCTGTCCTGTGAGAAAAATTATGATAGCACCCCATATAATTCTGAAGGAATCCTTAGCCAGGAAAAAATTAAAATTAATCATGTTAAATATTTTGCATTTTATGAAAGACATTTGATTCTGTGAACCACATTGCATCAACTACATAAAATGACACCTCCATCCTGTCATCATTGTTTTGATGTTTTATTCAAAATTGCATTTTCATTTCTCTTCAATATTTCTATAGCGCAGTCTCAGTAGAATGTAAGCATTAAAACATAAGATTTGCTTTATACAAGCATATGATTTATACCGCACTTTTTAAAACAGCATATCATTGCACATTCCGTGGCAATCTTTTTCTATTTATGAAATCAAAGTTAATACTTATTATTTGTATTATTTCTGTTATTTTAAGGAATATGATTATTACATACTTAACACTTGAGGTATTATACTTGTCTATTGCCCAGAAACTTGGACTAGAACATATCATAAACCCAAGGGAAGTACTGATGAAACAAAAATGATTACTAAGGCATGGGCAAAATGCCAGAAAGCAGAGGTTAAAATTGAGTAAGGGACTGCGACTTCCTTTAGTTTCCAGAGTAAAAGAAATGGCCTAACTAAAATGAGCAGCATAAGTAATGCTCTGAGAGAAAAATATGGGACTACAGGTAAACACTGACTTGATGAAACGAAAAGATAAAAACATAGGGCTTGCTTGCTTTGTTTTGCATATGTGTTTGTGAAGCCAAGGAAATAAATCAGGTGTGTAGAACTTACTAAACTTTATGAAATGAGAGCCCGGCCACTTATTCTAGGCAAAAAAAATTGAAATTGATTTTTAGAATCATAGTGGTTAGAAGTTAGTGGTTAGAAGCCTGGATGGTCTTGCCCAGAAAGAGGTAATTATCATAGAAAGTCATAAGAATGAGGTTCTTTCTGTTATAGGTGTCCTAAAGTAATTTGTTTTTTTTATTTTATTCTGTAATATGCTGTTAAAATAAGTTGAGCCTATGTAAAAGTTTAAAATGAAAAAAAACCTTGGAGGCGAGGAATCAGACTCAGTTACCCTCTCTTTTCCCGTGACTGAACAAGACGTGTTTTGCAACTGAATAGAAAACATCCTGCATGTTGGACGAGAGGAGAGGCATTTTTTAGCATCTGAATATAGAACCATCCAGGATAACTACCCAGAAATGATTCCAAGGGACACCTAATCCAAAAGGAATAGGTGTATCTTTCGTCCTTGATTCCGAGAAGAGGATTTCAGCCACATACATCTTTGAGCCACGATTCCAGGAAAATAAACCCAGCACACATGCTAATGAAACACCTGCAACCCATGCTCGCAAGTATCGAGGCTTTCCGAGAATCTAGTGTGCCAAATAATAGATTTCCTGGAGCTCTGCTTACCAAAATAGTAGAAAGACATGAATACCTGATGAAGCAACGTCAACCCAGGAGATGGAGGATCACGTCACCCTGCAGAAGAAAGTGTATAAAAATGGACTCTGAAACCCTTCCATTTGTGAACCTAGGGGGACTCTGTGCAGCTTTCACTAAGTCTGTGGTTCACCCGGCTCTGACCCCGGGCTCAGTGCTGATTTATTTTGTGGCTCATTTAAATTTCTGATATATAAATGGTAAATAAAACTTTTTATAATTTTATTGGTGTTTCATTTATAACACTTTCCATGTTAAAGCACCAAAGTTAGAGAGGTGTTTTTATTCTCAGAGGTATTAAATATCCAACTTTAGGCACTGTAAGATATTTTAGGTAGAAGGTTAAGGAAGATTAAAAATATTATATTCTTTGTGTATCTCATCAAAATACAGGATGTATAGGTTTAGCTGTTGCTTAAAAAAGGTTTAATGGAGGAAGTTACTAAATAGAAATGAACTTGCCACTCTGTTACTAAGTAACCCTTTTTTGCCCTAAACTGCCCTCAGCAGGTGAGGTTGCCCCAGGTCAGAGCAGAGAGGGACAGTCCCCTCCCTTGCCTGGCTGGTGAAGCTGTGCCTGATGCACCCCAGGACAGAGATGGCCCTCCTGGCTGCCAGGGCACTGTTGACTCATGGTCAACTTGTCATCAATCCAAATCTCCATTTCTCTTTCTGTGGATCTTCTCTCCAGCCTCTGATCACTCAATTAATACTCAACCAGTATTATCCTGTCCCAGGTGAAGAATCCTGCGCTTGCTCTTGCCAAATTTTATACAGCTGGCAATCATCCAGTTCTCAAGCCTATCCAGATCTCCCTGTAAGGCCCTCTCTGCCCTCAAGGGCGTCCACAGCTCCTCCAGGTTTAGTATCATTGGTAAACTTACTTAATGTATGTTTTATTCCTGTATCCTGATTTTTTATGATAATATTAAAGAACACTGGCCCTGAGTTCCAACTTAGAACTTCAGATCCTCAGCTTTATTTCCATTCCAAAGCATTTTTTCCTTCTTTTTTCTCATTTCCATAGAATGCTTTTTGGGTCTGTATAAAACATCTCAGACTTTCCTATTACATTAATATTATTTATCAATTAATAAACATAATGAATTTTTATATCTTTCTCCATCGTGCTTTTGAAATTGCAGAAAAATGAACCAGAAGTTAGTAATATGCAGGTAAGAATTTTCCTTTTGATGTTGATGGGATTAAATTGTAATGACTTAATTTTCAATGAATTTAATGAAAAAATAAGTAAGAGTTTTCCCTGAAATTACAGAGCTTTGGAAGATGAGAGCTACATGAGAGTCTGTTCAGCCTTTTGCACTAACTGACAGGAAGCAGATGGCCAGTGGTAGCCATATCAATTGAGCTTGGTACCTAGCAGTTAATAGTAGTAGTATTGTTGATAATTACTATAAAGCATAAACTGTAATCTTCAAGTATATAAAAATTTTGTACATGCAT
The DNA here is from genome assembly GCA_013400675.1 of Oxylabes madagascariensis. Classification (NCBI taxonomy): domain Eukaryota; kingdom Metazoa; phylum Chordata; class Aves; order Passeriformes; family Timaliidae; genus Oxylabes; species Oxylabes madagascariensis. The sequence continues at coordinate 25,384 of VYZR01041297.1, read as the reverse complement.
CATGTTAAATTTTAAAATGAGAGGTCCTGTTTCATTGGATATATATCTGCTGCACTGAGAGAAATAATGCAAAATTGTTGCATTCAAGTAAACCAAATATTCTTTTAAGAGTAATGTGATATGACATATGCTGAAAGAATATTTTTTCTAGAGATTTTTAATTAAATAATGAAAAAATATTTTAATCAGTTTAATTCCATTGAGACTTGTGTTCTTAACTTTTAAACTTTTCACTATTTCCTTAGGGGTTTTTTTGTAAAATTATAGCCATAGACCTGCAGACATAAAGTGTAGTGAATTATTTAAGAAAGGGTTTTTTTTGTTTGTTTGTTTGTTTGTTTGTTTGTTTGTTTGTTTGTTTGTTTGTTTGTTTGTTTGTTTGTTTGTTTGTTTGTTTGTTTGTTTGTTTGTTTGTTTGTTTGTTTGTTTGTTTGTTTGTTTGTTTGTTTGTTTGTTTGTTTGTTTTTTTGTTTTTGTTTTTTGTTTTGAAACACTTTTCTTGCGTTTAAATTCTACAAATCTATTTTTTCATAGAAATTATCATTATCACAAAAGTCGTCTGCTGTCTGCAGTTAACATGGCTATCCATGGCCACATTTCTGACTTTTCAGTCACCATTTATTCCCTTATTACTGTTTCGAGAAAAAAAAAAAAAAAGAAAAAAAAAAATTTACAACAATTACTTTTTTTCCCAGTAAAATGTTTGTCATTAACCATGGCAATTAAGGAGAACACCATCACTGATTTCAACTAGGACACAAAAGCCACAAAAGAATCACTTTTATATTAATCACTTCACTGTGTACACTAGTAGCCTCAGAAATACTCAGTAAGACTGCTGGTTAGTTTGCTTACACAACTTATGGGAGTTATAAATGCAGCAGAAATTAGTATTCTAATCCTTATAAATTGCAAAACACACTTCCTTCAATGTCTGTCAGCTCCACTGGTCCCTGTAAGTTTGACATGTTAAATGGCAGATGCACCCTACCTTCGTCCCTCGCTACATTCCCGCAGGATCAAAACAATCTGACATAACTACATCAAACCTCCTCCTCTTAATGTCCCATAATGCATACTAAAAACGTAGCTTCCATTTATTATGAATACACAGGTCTCATACAGCTGAGGTAGAAATAATTTTTCTAAATATTTCAAAACAAATTGTTTGTGTTCTCAACAATGTTACAAAATAAACTTTTTATGATAAAGATCTCAGTCATAAATTTCTATTGGCAGTTTCTTACACATTTGGTTGAACTATAATTTAGATTAAGTACTNTGGTTATTGATATAGTATATGGGAGTATCTAATATGAGAAGCCTGTGATGAAAACATGTAATCAGTAGAAGTAAAGAATGAACATAGCCCTAAGACAAATAAGGATGACATACAGGTATCTGTGATAGTGAACAGAAGACAGGATCGTCTGCTTACCAAGAGAGTAAGGCAGAAGGGGCAAATATATACATATGTACCAAATACTGACAAGAAGCAGGTCTCTGTCAATGTGAGTTTTGTACTAGAAAATAAAACCAAGTGCATGAAGAACAGAAGCTGGCAGTTACTTTCAGGAACAAGGTTGCAAAATGCAATCTTGAGATCAAAACTAAACACACAGGTCTGCCATCCAAAAAATGGCTATTACAGTGACAATTGAATATAAAAGCTATTGTAGTTGAAAAACTTCAGGAAAGAA
>VYZR01041296.1:115942-129764 GCA_013400675.1 Oxylabes madagascariensis | reverse complement strand
ATCCAGTTAAACCAGACTCTCAGATTCCCATTATCCTTCCCCAGGATAAGCAAAGTCTATTTCTAAGTCACAATTCACCACCTTTGCTATTTTTTGCAGGATGTTTTATAGGAAAATCCACAAAGCATCTGGTAGAAGGGTCTAGAGTGACCACAATGAACATGTTCTACTTAATAATGGGCAAACAAAACTGGCAGAAGCTTTGCAATTCTCTCAAAAACAAGCAAAACACAGGGACTTTGTGACACTTCCTTCCACACCTTTATATATATCCCTGTTACAAAATTTGCCTCTTCTGTAACAAAGAAAACCCCCCTCAGACACATGAAGTAGTATATTATACTTCTTTTTTAGTCTGGATTATCTCCAGGATCTTCCAAACCTGATTCAAAACACTAATCTGTGTATCAACAGTTTTGGAAATGTGGGTATATGACAAAGTAATGGCATTCTCACTTCCTTTCCCACAGCAAATATAATTTCCCATTCAAAACAAAAAATTGCAGAAACAGCTTTAATTTGTCAGAAAGTCTGGCTTTACTGACAGGCCAGATCTAAATTTACCTTTTTCTGTACAGAAATGTCTCTTAAATACTAACAGTGTGTACCTGTTCTTTAAAATAAATTTTCATTTAGGCTGGTAGAGGCTTAGTCTCTCTCAGTAGCCTCAACCTTTCAAAAGGATTGTTTACCACTTCAATTAAAGGAGAACAGAATAACGTGACCAATTAAAAAGATGAAGGAGATGGGGTTTTATATTAAACTTGAAATTACTCTTATGGATAAACAAACCTTAGCCAATTATTGCAGCAGCAAAACAAGTTAAGATACAGTCTCAAACCAGATTAAACATGAGATTAATTCCTTGAACAAGTACGTGCCCAAGATGGGAGAGCTCAGCAGCCGCAATCCTGCGTGTCCCTGTCATTACAGCCCTGAAGGAGGAATACAGATCCTTCAGGCATTGGGAAAGCACCAAAAGGAATGGCATTTTAATACTTCTTCCACTATTTTGTAAAACTTTTGTAATGAGTTTAACAGACTCATTGGTGCTTCAGGAAGATCCTATCAATATTTGAGCAGCGCATCCAACCTTCACCAAATAAATCAACCGATCTCGACTTTTATTGCCCCGGATATAGAATCTACATTTGATCATCTCATAAATAATTGCTCACCTCTGATTCTCAGAAGAGTCTGAATGGCCCATTATCAGGCAGAAGCCTAAATAACGTACTATTACTATTCCATTGATGGCACACAGGCTCTCCCCCTCCAAAATTCATAATTAAAGAAGCAGGCTGGGCATATCGACTCTGTTCACTTCAGAAATATTGGAGACATTTGTTTCTTCTGCACTTGCCACACAGGGACAGGAATCTGTACATTGTCTTCTCCCCCAGCAATAAATCCCAAGGAAACATCAGCGATGTAGGGAATAGATCTCAATGTCCACTGCTGTCTGATTGACTTGGTTTCTGAAGGGGTTTCCTGCTCCATCAGAATCCAAGGCAAACTAAACACCAGACACTATGATGAAACAAGAAAAAACATTTCCAAAATGGATTTATAAAGGAAACTTTGGAAACATCCAGGGAGCTAACATTTACACTTTGGCTACATAAACCCTCCTGAAGCTTCCCTGGAATACAGAAAGGCTCCTCAGGACTGTCTCAGGGTGTTTGCGCCTCTGGCAGCTGCTGCAGAGCGGGTTTCCCTTCAGGACCGGATGCAGGGATTCCTCCAGAGCTGTCCTGTACAAAACCCCGCTGTGTGGATAAGGGAAGTGCGAATGCTGTTGGCTGCACGCGCCAAGTGCCTGCATTTGGCTCCGTGGTTCATTCCTGCTGGGACTCCCTGCAGTGCCACAAGCCTTTGGGAAGCTTCAGAGGACAGGGAAAGAAACATATCCTGCACCTTTTGCTGCTTTACAAGTCCAGGAACCAACCCCCACTTGGTAATAAAGTGTGCCCTGTGCAGAATCATCACTTCTCCCTTTAGATGTGCATGGAGCAAGTCCCTGTTTCTCTTCTCTTTCAATCCCAAAATTCGTTTCCAGAATGCTTAAGGTTATTTAAAAAGGGGGGGAAAAAACACAACCAAAACTTGTTCTTATACCTGATAGGAAAATGGATGTATTTCTCCGGCAGTAACTGCGACTCACCACAGACCTTCCTACATCTGCATGCACGGCTCCCTGAGCATAAACGGGGGAAAAAACCCTGATTTGAATTTATGTCATCTCTGTGGCTTTTATGTTAGACATGTTAGCAATGGTCTGCTATGCATGCAGGTTTAACATATGTCTCTCACATTATGGAGTCAATATCTCACCCAGTGTAAATCTCAAAGTTCAGCATGCCCTGAATTAATCCTGTAATGACTCTTAAAGATGATGGTACAATCTCTAATGTCAATACCATACTCTAGTCCATGGTTATAATTTGTTCAGTCAATAATTCACCACAGTCTATTAAACTTAGTACTGGCTTCCTCAAAAGCGCTAAAATAGATGTTTAAAAGATTCCCAATAGCATATTTATAGTTATCCATAATTGGCTCTGCAGCATCACAGGAGCACATCACGGAAATTATATATATAAATCAGACCACGATCTTAATTTCACACTTACTCTCCAAGGATTGGCATAAACAATTGCAAAACCTCCTGCAGTTCATGACAGCCTTAATCCACAGCCCAAGCTGCCCAGCCAGCAAGACTCCTCTGTGTTTTGTTCTCCTTTGACTATGTCGAGAGTCTGAGCAGAAGCCGAAGGCCAGTTCCCAGCTGAAATTACAGGATAGCTCTTCATTAGAAAATTTCAGATTCCACAGTGTAATTCAGTGCCAGCTGACTGCTGAGAGCAGTCAGGTCTTTGGGATGCAGCTGTCATGGAAAAGGACTGGCTGTGGGACCACACAGAGTTATGGATGTGCAGGGGAAAATGTCCCTGCCCTGCAGAACTCCACTGATCCATGGTGGAGGGCTCCTTCCTATTCAGGTGTCACCTTCTGGGTGACACACAAGTCCTGATCAACAACAGTCACAACAAAGCTCTGATCTTCAGAAGAAGGATGACCAGCAAGCGTCAGCTTGGTTATCTCTATCACCTCACTCTTCATTATTAAAAAAACAAAAGGAAACCAATACAAGCAAGCAGTGCAGAAGTGCTGAATGTTTTCAAAAGCTTGTATCTACCTTTGTGATAGATACGAGCTCCATGAGAAGTCAAAAAACAAGGAGAAAAAAAAGTCTGGCTGGCAAATGTTGACGTACAGCAGCTCATGTTATAACACACGCTGCTGGATTCCTTTTTCCATCCATATGCCAGGAACAATTGACCTAAGGCAAAGCTTTTTTATTGCAACTTTTGGCAGATCCAGTCAATATCCATTATTTACAATTATGCTTTTGTGTGTGTGTTTCCACTGCAGTATCTCTGCCTAATTATCAAGTCCAGATAGGACTTCGCCATAATTATTCAAAATGCATTTAGTAAGTGATGCAGATGGAAGATACAGGAGGAAAATAATACCAGCATGAAATTACATTCCTAACAGCACTCTGCAATGCATCTCTCTAAACAGAAAGTATATGGTAAGCTGGCACTAAAAACCCTCTACCAAAACCCCTCTTTGTTCATGTTTCCTTCAGTAATTCAACACCCTTTCTTTTCCTGACCTGTAGTGCCCAGCAGCTGCCTGGACCTGCACCGCAAAATCCCACTTCTACCACCCCACAACACAGATCCTGCTTAGGGCCAAAACCCACAACATAACTGGAGTCCTCTAGACCCATCCTTTAAACAAAAATCCCACGTTTCACACCAGGGTGACAGGACCTGGTGTAAGCATGGACCTGCTACCTCCAAAAGTTACAGTTCGAAAGTTAAACTCAGCTTGGCTCCGTTCAGCTGAGCAGATTATGGAGTTTCTTTCATCTGACAAATTTTTGATGTGATATTTCAAGAGGGCAATACGCTTACTGTAATCTGTCTAAATTTGTCATGTGATAAAATCATCTAATGACCAGAGGTCCTGAACTTTCCCTCTGAATAGCTGAGGACAGATCAGGCAGAGGTATCAGTTTAGTATCCAGCTACATCCAAGCTTCTCTCGGGTGCTCCTGGGACAGCCAAAGTATTTTCTATGGAAAAATAGAAGGGAGAGGCAGGGGGGAGCTACAGGAGTTTCAATATCAAATACACGACATAAACACACTCTCTGCACTTGCTTTCAGGGCTCTTTGCAAGTAACAACATCTCGATGCCCCTCCCTTGCTTTCACGCTCCTTTATGTGAGCATCTTCTAGCAAGTGATAAGAGGAAGCTGCGGGCTGGAATTTGCAAATGCACCGAGTGTGGGAGTTGCACAATTCCCCCTGGAATAAATGGTATAAGCATTAGCAGTGCTAATGGAGGATTAGCTAATGGAGGATTCCTCTGAGACACGAGCTTGTCTGAATTACCTATCCTGTTAGGACTCTTGGAGGACAGAGGAGCTTTGGCAAAGCTGCACTTCCAACATCTTTCTAAGCCAGCCAAATTAGTGTAAATGAACAATGGCAGGCCAGAAACAGCTGCAGCAATATAATTTGGCTTTGTGCTAAATATAGTACAGCAGCGTGTTCTGAAGTGCAGCTCCAACAAAAAGCAAAAGATAACTTCTGAACCCTCTCAACACTTTTCTTTGCCCATCCCTATGGAAGGTGAGGGATCAGGCATTGCCCAATACGTGATCTGCAATCCTCGAGCAAAAACAGCGCAGGCTGACACACCAATACAAATAACTCGACCACAATCAAGCGGCAGCAGAGTTAAGTGTGGGATTATAGGAGGGAAAGGGATTATAGGAGGGAAAATTGGAAGCAAGCACACGAATGGACTTGTGCAGTGATCCCTCAACAAGCCCTGCGCCGCTTCTGCTTCTCCTGAGCTGCACAAGCCATGGAAGGAATTCTCTCCTCCTCTGCTCACGTGTGTCTGAGCAGTTCCTGCAGCCATGGCACAACCGGGCTGATGTTCCCACAAAACCAAGCTGCGAGACACCTCCTCCAGGCTGGGAAGGGAGCGGCTGCACACCCACAGGCTGCCAGTTCTGCTTCCAGCTCGGCTGAGAGCACCCACCAGCCCCTTTCCCTGCCTCCACAGGCAACGGAACCTGATGAGCTCAGTCCCACTCCAATGGGAGAAATTAAAAGTTCACACAATCCAGGGTGACAAGCATTTGAGCAGGCTCTTGTTGGCATGCTGAGCCAACAGATCCCATCATTTCCTTTCATTTAACTTTTGCTGTTTGCAGATAGGAAGTGTTTGTTTAAGAAAAAACACAAAACCAAGACATCAAGAAAAGGTAAAATACTTCTAGGTTTGTTGCAGAAAGGCTGAATATACCAAGGGTCATAATATACCTGAAAGGCTGAATATACCAAGAAAATACCAAGGGTCATAAAGACTAAATTCCCTCCAGCTCCAACAGCCCTGCCAGCTCTGTCTCCTGACTAACAGCATCCCTGAGATGCTGCCCATACTGCCACTGACAGAACTGCTCATATTTGATTTTCTCTCCTCCATCCTTTCCTCTTATTCCTCCAAAGACTCCTCTGTCTTGGCATCCCCTCCTCAGGCTCGCCGTCTCCTAACCCTGCCAACCCACCGCTTGTCTATTCCAAGTTTTTCGTGCATTTACAAAAGCGACTTCCACGACCTCTTGTAAAAGTCACCTTGATGACACAAAGGGATAGCCAGAAGACAAACACACACTTCCCAGTGCTGCCTGACTTGCTAGCATGGGAGCTCTTCTTCCCTGAGCTATTCCTGCTCACTCACATCCTCTGTCCCCACACAGCACAGCTGGTGGATCCAGCTGCTGCCTGCAGGGTTTAAGGGAAGGTTGTGCATAATTCACGAATTTCACAGGACTGGAANGTTTGTTTAAGAAAAAACACAAAACCAAGACATCAAGAAAAGGTAAAATACTTCTAGGTTTGTTGCAGAAAGGCTGAATATACCAAGGGTCATAATATACCTGAAAGGCTGAATATACCAAGAAAATACCAAGGGTCATAAAGACTAAATTCCCTCCAGCTCCAACAGCCCTGCCAGCTCTGTCTCCTGACTAACAGCATCCCTGAGATGCTGCCCATACTGCCACTGACAGAACTGCTCATATTTGATTTTCTCTCCTCCATCCTTTCCTCTTATTCCTCCAAAGACTCCTCTGTCTTGGCATCCCCTCCTCAGGCTCGCCGTCTCCTAACCCTGCCAACCCACCGCTTGTCTATTCCAAGTTTTTCGTGCATTTACAAAAGCAACTTCCACGACCTCTTGTAAAAGTCACCTTGATGACACAAAGGGATAGCCAGAAGACAAACACACACTTCCCAGTGCTGCCTGTGGCATCAGCCTGACTTGCTAGCATGGGAACTCTTCTTCCCTGAGCTATTCCTCTGTCCCCACACAGCACGNACACACACTTCCCAGTGCTGCCTGACTTGCTAGCATGGGAGCTCTTCTTCCCTGAGCTATTCCTGCTCACTCACATCCTCTGTCCCCACACAGCACAGCTGGTGGATCCAGCTGCTGCCTGCAGGGTTTAAGGGAAGGTTGTGCATAATTCACGAATTTCACAGGACTGGAAGTTTGGCCATCCAAGTGCAGGTGGAGACATAGCTGCAGCAGCCAAACAAATTTGGTGGCAGCCCTCACATCATCATTCCATACATCACAGTGAAGTTCTCCGCCAACAATTTCGGCTGCGCAGAGCCTGGGCCGGAGTCATCTGTGCAAGGTAGGATTTCACAAACGACCCTTCCTGCAAACAACATCTCCTTCCTCGGGCAATCCCAAACACGCTGTGTGATTTCAGGCTCGGGATGGTCGCTCTGGCCATAATGAAGCGCCTGGGGTTTACTCAGATGTCGTGATTACACAAGAAGGTGCAGCAAAGCACAGCTGTTGACTGACCGGCACACGGGAGAAGAGACACAGACAAGGCATTTTGGAAGACCAACCTGCCTTCTCCCATAGCTTCTGCTTTAGGGGCAGTTTGGAGCAAGAAGAAAATGCAGCTGATCTCAGAACATTCACTTGGAAAACAGGTAGGGCAAGGCAAAAGCAGACTTTACTTAAAAATAAAGATATTGAGACATTCGCTTTTAATGCTGACTAAATACTTTCTATAAGAAAATTAACCCTGTCTTCTCCTTTCTGCCTCTCTAAAGAAGCTCATTTCCTTCCAGTTGCTCTCCTGCAGAAATAATATGTCTTGACTCATAAAATTTGTCTTTAGTAACCTACAGCAAGCAACAGAATGTGTCTGTTCTTGGAATCTAAGATAAAAGGAAACTATGTTTGTCCTCCCACAACCAGGCAAGCCAAAATTATTTGGGGGATAATTTTAAATCATACACGTGTTTAAAAATATATATGGAAACATACTTTTGGTTTGTTTAAACCAATGGTGCATGTCAAGGACCATCAGCTTCAACTCCTCCTAGACTTTGATGGCTTGTTTAACCACAAGGGAGAGGAGGAAGTTATTTCTTTTTGCGGTAAAAAAGGAAAATAAACAACCCCCCTCCGCTCCTCCAAACGCACTCCTCCTCACACACACACACCAGAAGACCCAAAGTCAAACAAACACTCACCCTAGAGGAAACAAACATTAAAAAAAGCCAAACAAGCATAAAATTCCTTAAAATGTATCACTTTTAAAGAGAACATTTGGCAACCACTTCAAAATAACAAACCGGGACATGCAACCCATATATCTCCTCCCTTTGCAGAAATAAATTGAGAGTTGCTGTGATATTTAAGAGATCCATCAACAACAACAAAAAAAAAAACAGTGGGGCTTTTGCATGTGTGTGTGTGTCTGCAGATCTACAGTACTCACAGATTCTGATATCTTCAAAAGATATTAAATGTTCTTTGAATTGTAGCTCGGTATTTAAAGTTCACAAGTCACACCTAAATTTTCCAGACTATCATTTAGATTACCTGGAAAAAATAATGCTGGTTTGGGTATTCTCCGCATCACCAAAAAATACACATTCATGGCATGTGCATACACGTGACAGACACGTCATGTACATGACACCTTGTATTTTACAGTTGTGTCCAGTGATCCAAAATGGTAAAAAATTAAACAAGCTTATATGTTATAAGATTCTTTAAATCATGTATTTAAGCTTTTTCTCATGTTCTTGATCCATTTTTTACATCATTTTAAAATTTTCATCTACAAGAGCAAGAAAATTCCTCTCTCAAAACAAGCGAAAAAATCTGTAATGTACTGATGGGACTGCAGAAATTGAGACTTTTAATAAAACGCCAAATGTGGTGAGGTTTAAGCTTCCTTCAGAGGCTCACAGCTCCTCTGAATCAGTGAAACCAAAGGTAAAAATAACAACAGGAATTACACCACTGATTTCAACAGGATCAGGTTCTTATACTGCCTGCCCAAACTTAATTTCTTTTGTGTCAGTCGATTATGCCTTGGCATTTTGCCCTCCTGTTGCGAACCAGAATTTGTAAATTAGTTTTCAAGGTTAAAAAAAAAAGTGCAAGGAAATGAGATTTCCTACTGCCAACCAAACATCACGATGAAGTATTGCAGTAGCTTTCCCAGAAGTACACACATTGGTCACTCTTCTGATAAGAAAACCTTAAAAATAAATTCTGACAGGTGCTTCATTTGCCTTTTACCACAACCCCAGCACAGCCAGGGAGATGTGCTGACCCCCCAAAGCCGTGACTCCAGCAGCAGCTCAATATCTGTATTTTCACAGGTGCTCCAGAGCAGCCACCCCAAAGATCCTCTTCACCACAAAAAAAAAGCCTGAGCACAAAGCAGGTGCAACAGGGACAAATTCAGGCAAAATTCAGGCAGTGAATCTCTTCTAAACACAAGGTTCTGTCTGTTCTACAGGATCATCATCATCATCGTATGTCTCAGAAGAAATCCAGAGTCATATCTTGCTGTCTGTTTTGCAAACAGAGTTAATGAGAGTCATGTGGATAATGTTTTTCATTAGATTGAGGATATGAGCCTGATTCCACTCCACTGAAATCAATGGCAGGCTCTCCATTCATCTTAATGAACCTGAAGGAACTTTTGTAACACCAGAATGCAAAACCCTCCGCTCCTTCTGCCTCACAGAAGTATCCGTCGTGTTCAGAGGAGTCCTAGGACAAATTCAGCCCACCAAAAATCAGTCAAATCAGGTCCAGAGAAACTAACACACAACTAGTGAGGTTGTCTTTTCATTTTCATATTGAAATGCCTTATGTCAGTGGGAAATAGCTGCATATTTCCCTTACTCTAGTTTTTTCAGGGTTCTCTTCAAACTAAATTAATGATGTAAAATTCAAAAAAACCTCGGCAGGTACTGACAGAACTCATGTGCATGCATGGGATATGTGCAGAGAACTCCAGGGCAGCGCAGCCTTCCAGTGTCACAGAAAGCCCTGATCATTTCATCAATGTAAAGAAACTAAAAGACAGCTAAAGAAACCACCTCTTTTTCCAAGCAGAAACACCTGATTAATTTCAGGCACTCATTTACAAGAAGGAAAAACAAAAGAAGCAACACTTTTCCTCCACACAAGTTCTGCAAATGATGGATTTTAACAGGTACACAAACTGGGACTCTGGCTACAACAACGGATTCCTGTGTTCTCTTGTTACCCTCACTTAAGGGCACCAAGTGGCAGCATCCCCACAGATGAATCTTCAGCAGTTTATTTGAGAGCTTTTCTTGTCTTTATACTAAATAACGGCCAGGTGATAGGAGGGAGGGAGGGCTGCATCGGACCAAAAAGTCAGGAAAAGCTGCAAGGATGGACAGGGTTGTTATTATTTGGCTCCGTGCTGTCTTTGGCTGGGTCCAACACAAACACGCTGCAGGACAGACCCTCCTCAGAAGGACACAGATTACAGGGATGCTCATTTAATNTGTCTGTTCTTGGAATCTAAGATAAAAGGAAACTATGTTTGTCCTCCCACAACCAGGCAAGCCAAAATTATTTGGGGGATAATTTTAAATCATACACGTGTTTAAAAATATATATGGAAACATACTTTTGGTTTGTTTAAACCAATGGTGCATGTCAAGGACCATCAGCTTCAACTCCTCCTAGACTTTGATGGCTTGTTTAACCACAAGGGAGAGGAGGAAGTTATTTCTTTTTGCGGTAAAAAAGGAAAATAAACAACCCCCCTCCGCTCCTCCAAACGCACTCCTCCTCACACACACACACCAGAAGACCCAAAGTCAAACAAACACTCACCCTAGAGGAAACAAACATTAAAAAAAGCCAAACAAGCATAAAATTCCTTAAAATGTATCACTTTTAAAGAGAACATTTGGCAACCACTTCAAAATAACAAACCGGGACATGCAACCCATATATCTCCTCCCTTTGCAGAAATAAATTGAGAGTTGCTGTGATATTTAAGAGATCCATCAACAACAACAAAAAAAAAAACAGTGGGGCTTTTGCATGTGTGTGTGTGTCTGCAGATCTACAGTACTCACAGATTCTGATATCTTCAAAAGATATTAAATGTTCTTTGAATTGTAGCTCGGTATTTAAAGTTCACAAGTCACACCTAAATTTTCCAGACTATCATTTAGATTACCTGGAAAAAATAATGCTGGTTTGGGTATTCTCCGCATCACCAAAAAATACACACTCATGGCATGTGCATACACGTGACAGACACGTCATGTACATGACACCTTGTATTTTATAGTTGTGTCCAGTGATCCAAAATGGTAAAAAATTAAACAAGCTTATATGTTATAAGATTCTTTAAATCATGTATTTAAGCTTTTTCTCATGTTCTTGATCCATTTTTTACATCATTTTAAAATTTTCATCTACAAGAGCAAGAAAATTCCTCTCTCAAAACAAGCGAAAAAATCTGTAATGTACTGATGGGACTGCAGAAATTGAGACTTTTAATAAAACGCCAAATGTGGTGAGGTTTAAGCTTCCTTCAGAGGCTCACAGCTCCTCTGAATCAGTGAAACCAAAGGTAAAAATAACAACAGGAATTACACCACTGATTTCAACAGGATCAGGTTCTTATACTGCCTGCCCAAACTTAATTTCTTTTGTGTCAGTCGATTATGCCTTGGCATTTTGCCCTCCTGTTGCGAACCAGAATTTGTAAATTAGNTCAGAAGGACACAGATTACAGGGATGCTCATTTAATTGCTGCCAATTGGATATAGACTGGGAATGAAAATACTTCTTACTTAAATCTTGACTTTATAGCGACTTCAACAGCAGCTCTACCACTCCCAGCAAATAAATCTCACCACCAGCTTGAAGCAATGTCCTCCCTCCCTAGTTATCCTCATTGTTAGCAAAGCCGACTATATTATTTTTACTCCTTGTTTTCCTTGTAAACTGTGTGCATAATGCCAACTCCCCGCCAGCCCCACGGAAGAGCTACACTTCAAAAGGACAAAACCAGGATTGAGGGTTACTTGGGGAAGTTCATTCAGGGAGGCTGCTCTAGTTCTTGCCCATCTCCTGAGCACTTGGGGGATTCAATTCATCTTGGTCTAGTGCTTTGTCAACTTTTCACAGTTCTAATTACCTCATTACATGCTTCACTACACCAGTCAAGCCTTCTTCCTTTCTACATAGCCTCTTATGGTCCTGTTGCNCAGCCTCCCCTCCTGTGACACAGACACTCCCGAGGAATTCACTGCACCTCCAGCTGGGTTGCTCAGCTTTCGGTTTATAAAGCACATGCAAAAAGCCATCTTGGCAAGAAAAGAGAGGCACAACTCCTCTGTCAAAGGCAGTTAAACTCCTAAGTGCAAGTCAACAATTTCTTCTCCCTGAAGAAAGAACAGGAAGGGATTGAACTGAGAAAGCTGAAGCCCGCATTTGATGGAGCACACCTTTCAGGAGAGGAGAATACCCAGCTTGCTGGCCCTGTGCCACAGAGTTTACCTTGTCAGCTGTTAACACAACCAGCTTTTTATTTCTGTTGACCAGGAAGCACCAGCTGAGAANAGCTGAGAACAAAGCAAACGCAGGTCTCCACATCGACAGTGGCACAGAACAATGTCAAAATATGCCCAAGGAGCTACAGACAAAAGCCTGGTACATAAACACACACAGCTCAGAACACTGAGCCTATAAAGAACACTGGTTTCAATAAACATCACTGAGTGTCTGCATTGTGAGAAGATGCCCATGAACCTGTAACCTGCTCAGAGCAGTCTTCAAATACACAAATTAAACAATATCCTGACCAGCTGCTTTCAAACAGGTCAGGTCTAATTTTAAGATTATTTTCATAAGATGTGTCCCCCATTAGCAGACTGAGGTCTTCTGAAAACGTGGATCTTGGTGCTGGTGTGACCCACTAATAGCTACAGCTTGTAAATCCCACCTTCTCTTGCCCCATCTGACATGAACAGGAGCCTGAGGCTGGTGGGAGCTGTAGGTCTAGATGACAGAACTTGGTCTGAAGTTGTTTCGTGTCCAGCCACTGCTGCTGAGCCATTCAGGGAAGCTGCCTTGGCAGCAAACCTGGGATGCCGGGGAAATAATGCAAAAATCCAGCCTTAAATTTGGGTGCCAAAATTCTTCTGGATTTTCTGAAAGGCAGCTGACAGACTGGAAGGTTCATCAGGCTCGAGGGAGAATTATCTTTTCTGCATTTTCCTCACATTCTGTGTTTGTTTCCACCAAGCACCTCCTATTCCCAGGATTTGTTACACCTCCACATCAATAGCACCTATTCTTTCTTTCTTCTGTTTACCCTTTCATCTGCTTTCTTTGGCATTATTTTAGCCAAAAAGCTGATTTCCTTCCTTTAACAGAGTGTGCCCTTCCTCTCTTANTTATCCTAAGGAACTTTTTTTTTTCCAACTTTTTTTCCTGTGTGTGAAAAGCAGCACAGGGAAATGAACTTGCTCAGTGAACTTCCCGGCTCTTGCCCGGCTGCATGCCTGAAGGCACAGGATAATTAGGCACATGCCAGACAGATCACATCTGATGCTTTGCTCTCTCCAGCTGATTGCCTTTCATCAGCACCTTCAGTCAGCCTCAGCTTACTTTCTTTTTCAGGTCCCTGTGTGCCTGTCACTTCACAAAGAATTATTTTAGGAACAATCATTTGGAGACAGATTGGAAGCAGATCTGAAAAAGCAGGAAACTGAATACAGAAAGAACAGCAGAGATGGTGACATCAACCTCCCAATTCTGGGTTTCCATGGCTAAGAATAGGTTATACCTGCTCCCATAAGTATGGAAAGGCTCTCTGGAAGGCAGAGCACCAAAGAGACAATTGACTTGTATTTGCTGTTTATCCCATTGTAGGGAATTGTTTCCAGGGCAGGAAGAACAGGGTTCTATGGAACACTGTGTTCAGATCTTCTCTACTCTGGACTGAAATACAAGAAAATGAACCTGCACCCTATGGAAGTGGATTCTGGCCAACAGTTGTAGCAGTGAGTCTTCCTGCTCCTTTCAATTCTCACCTCTAACCCGGAGACCTGTTTTCTCTTNGTGTGCCCTTCCTCTCTTATCTACACAGTCCTGAGACATACAGCTCTGAAAACCTACAAGGTTTGGGGGCAGAGGATTTGTTCTTGCTTTGTTTGGTTTACTTGGGTTTTGGCTTCAATCACCTCTCTCCTGCTCTAGAAACAGAACGTTGCTGTGGGGGACCAGTGTGATCAGATATCTTGGATTCTTCACACGGGAAAAATAAACCAAAGTAAAACAGAGAGGAAAGGCCAAGGCAAAAATTATTTTTTTATATTTGGATGAACTGAACAGCAGCGATC
>VYZR01041296.1:96721-112050 GCA_013400675.1 Oxylabes madagascariensis | reverse complement strand
AAAACAAAAAAAAAAAAAAAAAAAAAAAAAAAAAAAAAAACCACGCAAAACTTGAAAAAAAAAAAAAGAATCAAAACAAGCTGCATATCTCAGTAATTCACTAGAACACTTTAATCAACAGAGATTTCAATTTCGTGCCAGAATGGAAATTCACCCAGTTTGGGAACATACCTTGATGCTGTAAATACAGGCCAGTAACAACTCCACCATTTCTATGGAAGTTTTTAGTTCTGCAATATTAAACATGGCTCTAATTAAAGATTTATCACAACCTGTCCCTTTGCATCTGGTGACTGTGTACTGCAAAGCTGGAGAAGCACTGCAAAAATCAAGTAGCTGCTGTAATGCCAACCGTGCTTCCTGTGAGTTCCAAAACATCTTTGGACATCGAGCTTGCTGTGTAACAAAATACAGGGCTATTTGTATTTCAAACTCCTGACGATCCATTAAATGAGTGTACAGCATGAGGAGGGAAAGGCGTTGGTTTTGCTGTTTATTTTTATAAACATCGATAGGAGCTAGACTGTAATTAAAAAAAGTCTGCCAAACCTTACATTGGGTTTCAAATGACACTTTTGTGAATTTAAGAAAGGTTATTCTAGTACAGTGGAGCGATTCAATGCATAAAACTTGTTCTGGGGTAAAAGACGAACATTTTCTGATTTTCCACATTATAGAAGGCCAAGCAGAAAACAAAACCAGACTCAAGGGCAGAATAAACTTTCACCAAAGGACCAGACAGAGCTCCAGTTGCTGGTTAAATAAATAGGCAGCGCATCAGGAGAACAGAATTGGTGCCTCCTTGCACTACAGCTCTTTTGCACTGGGATCTAACCTCACCTCAGAATAAAAATAATAACAAAATAGTTGCCTTTCAACCTGCAGCAATGGTTCCAAAGACTCTCCCTGCACTGCAGGTGAACAAACACGAAATGACTCCTCTCACAAGCACATGGTTGCTAGGAAAACAGCTGTGAAAACCTAGAAGTCTGCAAACAAAACGTTCGAGCAATCAGGGCCATGAAAACACTCAGAAAAGAGACCTGTTTCTTAGAAAACCGAGATGAGGAAAAGGCAGCTGCGAGCAGCTGTTTTGGATACACAAGGCACTTGTATGGATTTCACATGGCATCAGTGGGATGGACTCACAGCCTCCAGGCTCCCAGCAAGCTCCCACACTCCAAAGGCTTCACTTTGATGCCATAAGAGTTCTATCAGATATTGAACAGCAGTTTTCTGTTAGAAAATGCCCACCTTGGGATCTTTACAGAGAGAGCTGATTAAGCTTCTCTCCCAAACTTAATTCAGCACTACATGCTCATCAAATATGTCACAACTGGATTTTGTTATAAATCAATAGGGACTGTAGGGCACATAATCAAATCAAAAATGGAGAAGACCACAGCCTGCACAGCAGAATCCTGACACAGCAAACCTTCCCATTACAGGGTAAGTCGTGCCATGGGAAAAGGAGGTGCTTTTCTGGCCAGGGAGGGGGGCAAAGGTGGACGACTGCCGTTTGTAGGCAGGACAGCAGCAGAGCACAGGGACCACAAGCGTTCTGGCAGTCCATACACACTATTGGCTCTCCACATTATCCTAAGACTGTTGAATCAATAGCAACAGAGGGATTCGGCTGTCCCAGCAGCATCCCTGTCACTCTATTTTACAGCTATGCTATATCAACTACCACTAAAAAACATTCCCCTCTCCCCATCCCCAAAAATCCATCCCAGCATATATAGAAATTCCTAGAGTAGTTAAGGATCTTTGGGAAGCCCTGCTTGAGTGGCAAACCTAATGAGAGTCAGTGCTGATTCCCTAAGCCTTTGGCCAGCTTTCATTCACAGGATTTTTCATCCCACTATAAAAGATGAACAATTCCAAGTGAGATTTGAGACTGATCAGAGAAAGCCCTGCACTAAATGAAAAGAAAGGACAAAAATAGCACTTATTATTTTTGAGATTTGCACCTATTGCTTTCCACTTTATTTTGGTTTTCCCTGTGTTTAAACATGGCCTCCCACACTTATTTAACACCTGTTTAAACACTGTTTAATCACTTGATACTCACTGAATGTATTCTTGTTAAGAGGGATTTATGGCACTGACCTGATTAGGCAACAACCATTGGCATTGATAATCATTAGGCTACAATGGCTCCCTGGGAGATGTCCCAGTAAAAGTGGCTGTCTCAATTAAGCACTGCAATTAAGTGGACCATATCTATAGGGTGATCTCTTAAGGAGAACAAGGCATTTCAAATGCCTTCTTTTTCTTGTGTTAATACATTTTTAATGTAGAATTAGTTCTTTTGATTGGAGAAGAGAACGTTACTTACAGGTTTCTCTAAAAATTTCCTTTTTTGGGGAGTAACTACAAACTCTTATATCGATGCTGAAGGCTTCCTGACCCGTCCCCATAAATCCTGTGGAAGCACAGCTCTGGGTATCTGTGTCACCCAAGAGGCACAGATTGCACAGGAGGATTTGCCAACCAGACTGTCCCAAGAAAGACCCCCTTTATACAGGGGATGTGCAGCGACAGAGGCTGCTGATCTCGGCTTCATTTATTCAGGGAATTCAAAGAAAACAGAGAAATGAGGCTGGGAAAGGAAGACAGGTAAGAGTCCTCTGGTCATAATCCCAGTTTTGCTCTCAGCAGTCCTTTTTTCTCCAGAGTTTCTCGGAGCAGCCAGGCAGCCTCTCAGGGCAGGCCTGAGTAACCAAGCTATTCCAGTCCCATATGCAGAGGCTGGTCCCAAAGCCATCGACTCCCACAACCCTTGCGTGACCTTGGTGAGCTGGCTGGGCAGCACGATGGGCACATGCCCAAAATCCATTTTTATTTTGGCTCACACCCAGCCCCCTGAGCAGCAGAGACATACATTAGCCCTCCAGTGGTACCCCAGTCTCCCGGCTGTTTAGGAAAGGTGAGCATTTATCCCACCATTCATGGGCTCAGCCTACCACGGCATGGAGACCCTCAAGGGCACAAGTATTAGGACATGGGGGTTTCAGCACATCTGAGTCCTACGGACTGGGTGCCAAACACCCCAGAACCTTTGCAGCGAGGAGAATTTTGATCCTTGCACAAAAGGCTGCCAATGCATTCCCCATTTGAGGGAAAAGGGGGAGGATTCACAGCAGGAACTCACAAGACTCATTTGCTGCAGGGTCAGTATCTTTAGAGTCAGTGGTAGCTGTGCTTGGACCATATAAAATGCAGCCTAATTCCAAGAAGCCTGTTGTTGGGGGTAAGGATTTTTCCTTTTGTTTTTTCCACGAAGTTTTGTCCCATCTGTTGCCAAGAGACAATAATGACCAGCACTTGAGACAAAAGAAATGGCCACGGTGTGTGAAGGGTGCAGCTGGCTACTCTTACTTGGGTGGTTTTCCCTTTGGAAGGGCAAAGATGCCAGGAGATTTTGGCCGGGTGGTGAGGGGCTGGGCTGGGCTCCTCTCACTCTTGGCCTCGGAGGAGGCACAGCCAGTCTGCGGGCACTGCCCAGAGGATTCGCTGCCATTATGGAGCTTTTGTCCTGCCATTGCTTCTCCTGCTGTGGGTGAGCCCTTGCCCTTTGCACTGTGACCTTATTAAGGCCCGCTCTGACAGGAAAGGACGCTCACCATCTACTGAAGTGCCTCAGGGGAAATGCCAGGACCCCGACCACCTCCCCCTCCCCAAAGGGCGCTATACACTAGTATAGTATATATACACTAGTAAAGAACTGTTATTCTTTTACCCATATCTTTGCCTGACAGCCCCGTAACTTCAGAGTTATAATAATTTGGAGGGAAGGGGGTCACATTTTCTATTCCAAGGGAGGTTCCCGCCTTCCTTCACGGTCTTTCAAACCAAGGCACCTGTAAACTAATCCTACCTACAGGTGTCAAAGTCAAGGGCTACATCCTGCCTCCTTGCTCTGTGCCTTACTTCCTTAAAATGCAGTTGAGGTGGAAACATCTCCTGCAGGACAGTGGTGCAGTAAACAGAGATCAAATCTTTGTGGTGGTTCTCTGACACCACAGCGAGGTTTGCTAGGTAAAATTGTCACAAGACAATTAACATGACTCATAAGTAGTCAGGCAGTTGTCCTTTACGTGAAAGATCTGGGGTCCACTTACATGTGCCACAAAATATCCATGGCAAATACTTCTCTAGGAAGTTTTAATCCCCTCCTATCTGCTGCCTGTGCCCACCAGCACAGCAGCTGTTCTCACGAAAGCACCAGAGACAACACTCTGAATTACTGGCAAGAAAAACTTCACTTTTAAAATTGGAATTTACTCTTCTAAGTCACCGAGGTTCTTGAAGGTATTACCCTAAACTTATAGCTTAATCCCCAAACAGTAGGAAAGATAAAAACAAAGCTCAGAGTAAGACGAAACTGCTTTCTGCTTTTTTTAGAGATAATACAGCAGGTCTTCAGCCTCTGGCACCAGGCTTCTGGGTAGCTGCAGTCACTGATTCATACCTCATTTCTGACAAACTTCATTGAGCCGGCTGAGCTGATACCTCTCTTTCCCAGATAAGAACAATTAAGACAATAAAATGCACCAGGCAAACGCTCCAGCACTGCTTCCACATGCAAAGCAGTGCCATGGAAACAGAGAAATGCCAGTGCGGTGGGAAGGGCAATCGGCAGTCACCAGATGAGCAGCAAATCGAGGGCTGAGGCAAACAGCTGTCAGCAGGATTACTGACACAGATTGCATTTCACAGGGCAGCTCACATTAATACTGCAGGACGGTATTTAAAAGTCTGGGCAGGAATTTGTTACTTCATCATTAGCTACCACGTTATCACTTGCCTGCACAGATAGCATGACGGGCAGTGGCGTGACCTGCAGGCTGGAGAAATAAAGGATTCAGCTTTAGCTTTATCTTTTCACTTCAACAGCCATTTCTATTTCTTTTCTACAGCTTATAATTTTACACCTTTCTATGCAATACAAATCTAAACACTTTTTTGTTTTGCAAAAGACAACAAGGCAGCCCGTGGATTGTCCTACTGCCCTTTCTAACTTTAATAACAACAGACAAACCACTTGTTCCCAAGCTTGGAAACTGAATATTCTCTGAAGCAGATCTACAAACAACTCTGCAGCCAGACAGCTTTCCTCTCCAGCTCCACACAGATGCAAACATCTGCTTTGGTCTCCTGCAGGTTCCTGTGACATCTGACCAAAGGCTTCAGGGAATGCTGCTCCTCTGCCATCTGACCTCACTTCTGATCACTCCCGGCGTTACAAAGTGAGCATTGAATGCTATCAGAATGGGAGAGAGGTAAACACAATAGAGAGGAAGTGAAGATAAAGAGGCAGCATATGCTGAAGAGGCAGGCAAGGGCTCTGCCAGATGTTCTCCAGCAAAACACATTACGGATGTGTCAGACCTAACTCTCCATGGATGTCTGCTCCATCGCAGGTTAACAGGGCACTGCCTAGACAGAGGTTTGAGGCACACCCCAGGGCCTGAAGCCAGAGCTGAAGATGAATTTTAGCTCTCAGGCCAGATTGACTTGCAACAGCCTTTCCACCTGCTCTGCCATCAGTGGGGCCCTGAGCCACTGAGGTTTCCTGCAGGACACCAGCCAGAGCCCGACTGTGCCACTTCAGTACAGACATCACAAACTTGCTCTGAGCTCAGCGGGCTCCCACAGCAGCTGCAGCAATCCAGCCTGTCTAGCCTTATTCATCTGATTATGTTTCACAATCTCCTAACCATTCAAATGCTAATGAACACACGTGCCAAAAATACCAGAAATCAGCCATAACACCAGCCACATACACCTCTCGTAACTTTTTCACTACTATTTTACCAGTGCTATTGTGAGCTGGTGAGAATTCCTGAAG
Source organism: Oxylabes madagascariensis (assembly GCA_013400675.1). Taxonomy (NCBI): domain Eukaryota; kingdom Metazoa; phylum Chordata; class Aves; order Passeriformes; family Timaliidae; genus Oxylabes; species Oxylabes madagascariensis. The sequence continues at coordinate 106,193 of VYZR01041296.1, read as the reverse complement.
GACTCAGCCTTTCATGTTTTTGGAAAAATTATCTACAAATTAGATGCTGCATATATAATCATAGAATGGTTTAGGTTGGAACGGACCTTAAAGATGATCTGGTTCCAACGCTCTGCTTGGAGGGCACCTTCCTCTGTCCCACATTGCACCAAGCCCCATCCAGCTTGGCTTTGGACACTTCCAGGGATGGGGCAGCCACAGCTTCTTTGGGCAACCTGCACCAGGACCTCTCCACACTCACAGTCAAGATTTTTTTCTTAAAACATCTAATTTAAGTCAACTCACTGCAGACATTTACTGTCTTTAAGTTCCAAAGGACACTTGTATTACTTTGGATTGCCAAGACAGGAGCCAAAGGAATCCCAGATATCAGCTCTGTACCGGCACTGGGCTCTCCAGAGGGAAGCAAAGGCTGGGCTCCAGCACACCTGACACACAAACACCCAGAAATCCTGCAGGTACAGCACCTGTCCCGGAGGTTACCTGAGCAAGTGTTGAAAATTATCTACAAGAGAGAGTGTGGGAGGGGGAAAACCCCAGAGCACACCTGCAGTGGTTAGGAGAACTATGATTTGAAAAAAAATTAGGGCATTTTCATTACGTGGTTCTTAATGAATATTTGTTCGTGTCAAAACCTCCCTTTCTGCGAATGAGGTATGTCTCCCCCTTTTTTCTTTTCTTGCAAATCATAGCAGCCCAATAAGAAAAAAAAAAATAAATAAAAGGAGTCTTTTACCATAATCCAAAACAAAAGGGCAATACTGCCACCTGAGCTACGTTCCTCACACCTTCTAACCTTCTCTAATACCATGTTTATCTAAAAACTGCACCAGGAGGCTTTTAACCATTTCTGTTTATACAGTACAGAGTGAAATGACCAATGGCTAAATTTCAATCGTTACTCAACAAATCTGGCTTTTTAATCCGTGATTTCCTGTTTTGCTCTCACTATAGGACTGATTCAGATCTCCCCTGACGCCAACGGAAAGTGATTTCAGCCTTTATCAGCCCAAGGTTCCCAGATTTTGTAATTCACAGCTCACAGACACAAGTGCTGCTTATTTGGCCAAGAGCTACCCAGCTGGGAGCTCCTGAAAAAAACTGTCTGCCTGGTCTGGAGAAGCCCAGCACTCTCCTTACTTCCTATGTTTCTGATGAATATGGGCTGGAAATGGGATGATCTTGGTCATCAACAAGAAGAATATGCAAATTAAGTATGAGCATTTTCTTAGTTACATTCCAAAAGCATCATTTCTTTAAAACCTCTTTAATGATAAGAAAGTGCGTCCTGCAGCACATCTCTCAGTTTAGCAAAAAAAATTACAAGCTATTTTTCATGTTACCAAAAGTATATGGCTTAGAATAATAAACTTTTTATTTCTATTTGCAAAACAAAGTCAGATAGTCTAGATTTTTTGCAAGGAAGAATACTAAACACATCTGCCTCACCTGGAATGCCACAGAGTTTGGGAAAGCTATCAATCAGTTATGATCATGGCCAATAAAAAGCTTTATGTTCTTAATGCAGATTTTTGTCCCAAGACTTTAAAAACAGAGCTGCACATTTAAGACTTGGGTTTCTAGGGAAAAAAAAGTTTAAACCCGTTTTGCCAATAAAAATGTTAACATTTTATTTATAGAAACTTTGCTCACTTCCTACAGCAGAACAGATAAATTTTATATTGTGCCATTTAATAATGGACAATAAATAGTATAAACACAATAAATGCAATACAAGCAGCTCAACAGAGCTGAATGCACACAGCTCTAATAGAAACTGCAAATTTCTGACATTTCCTACAAATCAGAAATTTTGACTAACACTTGTCCTCCTTTGTAAATATTTTTTCCTCCCTGGTCATTCAGCAATTCTAGATCAGTAATTTTGCTGAGTTTTTTTTCCAAATGCCCAAGTCCTCCACTGAGGGGAGATGGCCTTAGGTGTTTCAGATGGCATGAATAAATTACCTTTCAGGCACGTTAGCAGCAAACGTGATATTTCTCAGCTTCATTCTATACAACTGATGATTGCCATACCCATATCCTCAATTCTGTCTTTGAACTACCCCAAAAGGTTGCAAAATACTACAGCTTTTATTTGCAAGTATCAACAACCAGATGTCACTTTTGGGTTTCCTAGATTTTAGAGAAAAACATAGAAGTGGTTACTCCAACGTTTTCTTTTTTCCCCTCCCTCTCTTTATGGCTTCGGCAGATTTTTATTTTTAGGTTGTTTCCTCTGTTATAAAGGCACAACAAATCAAATTTCCAAGCACAACAACACAAATAAGGAGGTAAAATGAGGTGAGATTCGTGAGAACTTTCACAATAACCTCTCTCATGTCATCTCTTCATTTCACACCCCAACTCATGCTTCACTTGTTATGTCCATTGTCCTCAGCGATTAATGCTGCCCTTCCCTCCCTCTGCACCGCCGGAAAAGCAGAATTTGGAGCAGTTTGGCACAACTCCTTCAAAGAGTTTCTTCTGCCACTTTGTGACTGCCCCAGTTGCAAATCCCCAGCTGAACCAGCCCTAGGTGACCTGCAGCTGTACAACCTGCCCAGAGCATTAAAGCCTTCTGGCAAACTTTCAGCTCCTTTGCAATTCCCTCAAATTCCATGAGCAGCTCCTGAAGCAGCCTCTGCTGCTTCCACCCTTCCTGGCTACAGCTGCTTTGCTTCCCAAGGAGCCCACCCTGTTGCTAGGATTCCAGTGATTTTTTTCTTGACGAAAAGTAAGTCCACAGTGGGCTGGACTCTGCTCCAGAGTTAGAGGAGCCAGACTCCAAGCACAGCTGTGACAGAAACCACTGGTTTCTCCTGACAGAAACCAGTGCAAGGTTTTCCTTCCGCCCCAAACGTGTGCAGTGGCTCTTACTGACATAAAGGACCATTATGATGTTACATCACTCTGTACCTGCAGGGCTCAACCCTTCCTAGGAGAAGAAACAGCAAAGAAACAAGAGCTGTGACATCTTCCCCAGAATATCTGGGCTTCTGGGTCTGGCCAGGAGACTTCGTGCATCTCTTATGGCTGTAAATGAATGAAATGCTCAAGTTCAGGCCGTAGAAACACAGGAGACCTAAAAGTCCCTCTGTTGCTGAAGCCCAGCATGGACCAAATGACAGCTACACGCCCTGAGGGGCAGGCTGTGGTCCATCCCAGGCACAGCTCCTGAGGGAGCTTTGCTTTGATTTAAAAATGTCTTTCTTCCTCCATCTTTGAAAGCACAGAAGGAGAGATGTGATACACCTCCCCTACGGCTTTCAGAATCACTAATTCTGTTCCACAAGTCTTTATTTTACCCTTTCCAGAGACAATAAATCTCGAGGTATAAATTGGGAGCAGATGGAGCGGGATGTAGACTGTCAGCTTCCATTAACAACACCGGGAACTCGCCGCAGCCAAGCCAGAGCCTTTCATCTCAGCCCTGCACAACTGGGGGAGGAGCCCCTTGTCTGTGTTAGGGCTATTGACAGGAGAACGTCAGTGAAAGCCAGATGTGACTGCACTGATGGCCAGGCAATTATTGGTATAGGATGGCTCTGCCCACAAATCACCAGATCACGGCGCGATCACTCAAAGTCACGGGGAGGCTGGAACAGGGCCGCACAACAGGACAAGAGTGAAAAGCTGCAAGGGAAGCAGAGGTGGATTTCTGGCATCCCAAGCCTCCTTCCCTTCAAAAACTCCAAGTTGCATTGCTAAAGTGGAGCATGGGAAGGCTGGCAATCAGGCACACTGTGACACTGTCCCATGCAGCTGTGAAAAAGCCAGCTTTGATGAGCTGCCCGTTTAGCACTTTTCATTCCAAAGGAAGGAAGGCTACAGGCATCTGCAAGCCAGGCAAGAGCAGCCGGAGCCCGGGAAGACTCCCCAAGTGAGGAGCTCCCTTCCAGCTCCTGAGAAAGAGCAGTTTTGAGAAAAAACCAGCCAGAACCTCCACCTAGAATCTCCTGTGTTGCTGCCATAGTTGCCTTTCCCAGAGACTTCCAAGAGTACAAGGGAGCCAAGCACACTGTGTTGGCTGCTGGTGCCTCCTCTGCTCTCCTTCTCAGCACTGCCCCACAACTTCTGCAGGTAACCTGCAGCTCTGTGCTCTACACCCCAGCGCCAAAGGCACTCACAGCCCGTGCTCAGCAGCTGCCAACTGCACCAGCCCTCTTCCATCACTGTCTGCTCCCAAACCACTCCTGTCCTGCCACAGTCCTGCACAGCCTGGGGTCAACAAGCACCCCTCTGGTGTGAGTTGAACCCCATTGGTGATGCACGGAGAAACTGTTACCCCAAAGAGCACCAGATCTGCACCTCCTTCAAGAGTGGAGGTTCCTACCTTCATCCTTTAGGAGAGTTAAATGATCTGTGGCATGAGAGGACACGCACTGTGAGAGATTCACAGTCATCCTCTTCTCTTTTTTAAACACACAGCCTGTTGGGCAATGGAGAATTGGTTGCATTGACTGAGTACCATCCTACATCAACCTAACTCCCGTACACAGTCAAACCCACCATCAGATTGGTGCCTCACTTTAAACAGATACAAAGCTTAGATATTTTGGAAAGCAAAATTCTGGAGATTTAAAATGTTGATTTGGCACCACCAGCTTTCTCCAAGCCTGTCTGCCTCTCAATTATTTGCTGTTTAATCACCAATACATACGTTATCCAAATTTTGCAAACTGGAGAGCAACACACCACCATGCTGCTTTTATGAAGAGAAGAAATGCAGCCATGGTGTTAAGAAACACTGGATAGAAAAGGAATAAAAGAAAAAAACAACTTTCAGCAAATCCAGTGATTGCCCTAGTCTGAAGTAAGTCACAAGATCCATCAGTCCATGAAAAGAATCTCATTTCTTAAATATGCAATGAAATATCACCTCTCAAGATTGTCTATACTCCAAAGAATTAATAAGAAATGGTTTGGCAGAAATTCAGGTAGCACAGGAAGCAGGAATTAAAAGGAGATATTTAAAGAAAAAAAGAACAGGGGAAAAAGGTTATATTTCAATTCCTAAACCTTTCAGATACCTCTTTCTGGAGAGAGACCTTAGTCAGGCCAGTAGATGACAGTAAGAATGACCTGGCAGGACACTAATTATCCAACCTCTATCTCCGGACAACCAGCGCAGCCTTCAGCATCTTCAGCCCTGACTTCATCACTGTAGCAAACTGATTGCTTCTGACAGGTGACAAAGGACACGAGAGGACAAGGAGCGCTAGGGGCAAACAGCTTCTCCTCAATCCTGCTGATCACAGCGTAAAGCATTTTTGAAGTATTATGCCAGCACTTTGACAGAGTCCAAAGAAGGAGACAAGTGTGCAAAGTCAGGAAGGATGGATTACCTTGGCTGATGGATGTCCTGGTGGGTTGCAGACTGGGAGAAACTCGAGTGTTTTTGGCAGTGGCTCTTTGTCCTTGCACAGAGCAGCTCAGGCCTTGCCCTCCAGCTGTGACATGGTGTTCAGTGGTCACACAACCCCTGCCCTGAGCTGGGCTCGCTCACAGCCTCTAGGCAACCCACCTGGCAACACCGACCATTAAGTGCTATCCCAGATGGAAAGGAAGCAGGAAAATTTCATGGGGAATTCAGGCTGGGCTAGTTTGTAGGTCAGACAGACAGGAGCAGAGGCTGATGCTGGTTAATGCTTGGTTTTTTCCTACCCTTATCACTAATTTGAGCCTAAGTGTATCCTACTCCACCTCTGACTCAGAACTGGAAGGGAAATTAAACACTGGGCAGATTTCTCTAAGAAGGATTTAAGATAATGCACCGTGTAAAGACAAAAATAATGCTTTGAGTGGTGTTAAGGAAGGAATTTAAAGTAGTTTGAATGCGCCTGTTTCCTCTCCAGTGAACGGGAGAAGATTCTAGAGACTCGGGGTTGTTGATGTGTTTGCAGAGGTAAAAGCAAGTTTTCAGAGGGAGGAAAGATCCTGAAATAATTATGATCAGTTAATTTAAGCCCAACTGCAGGGAACATGGTGAGGAAGTCAGAAGGCTCGAGAGATGAAGATGAGTCACTGAGCTTTCTGCTTGCAGGCAGTCACTGCTAATCCAGCCTGTGTAGCTGACAGCAGACCCTGCTGCTACCTGCTAGAGGTTGGAATTAAATGGTTCCTCACCAGCTCCTCCGGGGACTTCCAAACTCCTGTGTGCAGACAGGGCCATGGGAGGGAGAAGTCCTCACCATCCCTCACGTGTAGCAGTTTGAGGCAGGCAGGACCGTTCCTTTACATGCTGTGACTTCTGCCAAAGGTTGCCTAACATTAACTCCACACACCTGCTCTGAAGGCAGGAGAGTTCCACATGGAGAGAAGTGCAGTGGGACCTTTGGAACTGCAGCGCCTCGCTAGAACACCACTGCTAGCCAGCACTGAGAAGTTGAACACAATAAAACCATTTTAGCCCTTTGCATCATCATGCAGACCCCAGCCACGCTTATACCTTGCTGAGAAAGTTTCACTACGATGTGAATTTTGCATATTAGGGAAGCCAGAAGTGCAGGCTCGGTATCACACTGCTCTCCACACAAAACACCCCATTTGTCTGCTCCACATATTCCCAGGCATGTTGCTCTGGGAGCTGCCAGTATTTGCAGAGGAACTCTCACCAGCAGCTGCTGAAGCCTCTCACTCTGCTCTCCTATCATAGCTATCAACAACCTATTAAGGCCCAACACCAGCTTTGCATTACTTATATTCCATCCTCAAAACCTCCTGAAGGATTCTTCAAATGTGTTGCAGATCAAAAGCATCTGCTCCAAATCACTTTGTAGCTGGTCATGGTATCGTATCTGAAATTCTCTTGCCTCTATTTACTGTGTTTTATCAGTAAAACATGCCACAGGTCAGAGAACAGCAGCGGTTGCAGATTGTTTTTCTCCTGCTTTAATGTTCTACATCTCCACAAAAAACTGGAGGACAGTTTTTTTCCCTAAGACTATGGAATAAATGGAAAAAACCCACAAAACATTTTCAATTACATCATCAAAAGGATCTCAGAGAGGTATCAACAGAGGGGATATTCAGGAAGAGACAAAGGAAGTACTATTAATCCCCACATTGGAGCTCAAGACCTGAAGTAAAGGAAGATTAAATGAACCTTCTTTGTTTACCCAGGAAGTCTGTATCTAGCCTGGAAGACAAGTCCAAGTCTCCTAATTTCCAGCCCAGCCTCTTAGCCACAAAACAGACTTCCTTCCAACTAATAAAAGCTTACAGGAATTTTAGTTCAACGTTTGCATGCAGGCAAATCAGCATATCTTTCATAGCAGGAGACAGAGTGCAGATGTACACGGGAAAAAAATAGGAATAGATAAAAATGCTGGCTGAGGTGATCTTTTTAAGCGTTTCTTTTCCGGCCCTTCCCCAGCACACCCTCTCCTGCCACCACACAGGCCGATAAATCATCATCTCTCCACATCACGTACATGCAGCTTGTGTCGCTCGCTGCACTGTCGTAACTTCGCTGAATTTATCTTCATCTTTGTTCAGGGAGACAAATGGAAGGATGCAGAACCCGCTAATGAAAGTTAAAGGAAAGACAATTAGACAGATGATCACAGTAATGTGAATTAGTTTGAAGAGCTTTCAGGGCCCTGTGCAAGTGCAGCTGCCTTCCCATGAGCTGAACAGACTGCTCTGCAGGCTGGAAGCTGAGATCGTCCCTAATGATCACAAAAATTCCTGGGCATTACCTACTGCCTGTATTCCATCATGGAAGCATGACATTCTAGAGTTCTAGCATGCTTTTGAGCTTTACAAGGCAACCACAAAGCCAGGCTGAAATTCAATCAATACAAATTAGTTCTGAAGTGAGAAGTTGATGTTAGTTGAATAGGCGAGGAGATTTCACCCCGGGAGGACAGAAATGAATAAACCCTTTTCCCTTTAACTCTTTGCTGGCCTGACATCACGGTTTGTAAGAGCCACTCTGGGGATAGAGGGTGCTCAGGCTGCAAAGTAAAAGGTGGAGATCTCCAGCTCATGTGATGCATTGTCCCTGCTGCTGACACTACACCTTTTATGGTCCTGTGCAGCATATTGAGAATGTTACCCCAGCAAGGTGATGTATATTTATTTACACAAAATGCACTGGCAAGTTAAAATTGTGTGTGTGAAGATACCTGCACTTGGATTATAAAGGAAATACTTCTGGTACAGCAATGACTTGGGATCTGCTGAATACCTGAAGGTGGTCAGTGCATATCCCAAAGAGCTTCTGAGCTCTGCTCCCGTCCCATCACCAGTGTTTGTTTCTCCAGTTGGATGGAAAGCCTGGACACAGCCAGAGTTACACCTGGACACAGTCCAGCAGCAGTGAGCATCATCTGCAGACTTTCAGGCATCACCACTTGTAAAATTCAAGTCAGACTCCAAGGTATGCTAGTGCCATTTTAAAATGAATAATTTTGAACGTCTCTAAATATTTCTGTAAAACAACTGGTAAAACTCTTTCGGAATTCTATTCCTACACAACAGCACAAAATTTACACACCAGGAGACACGCTTTAATGAATGTTCCTTTGCAGGATCTGCTCTATGGTACTTTCACAGATTGATGTTGCCACATATTCCTTTGAAGAAGAAAAAAAGAGCAGGAGGCACACAATGGACAGGGACTGCTGTCACAGCACTGCACACGGGGCTTGCCGAGGTTAAGGACAGCTTTTACACAGCACACACAAAACAGGCAATCCTGACACATGCAGCATTCAGCATTACAAATGGCTTCAGTGAAGGCAGAAGGTATCAGCTCTGAAAAACCTCTCATGGAATCCTAAAGGGGTTTGATGCTTTTTAGCACAGCCGGTAAAAATACGGGCAAAGGCTCATCCAGTCTGAGCTCCACCCAAGCACTGTTTGACTCCTGGACAAGGATTGCTAAGGACCTGCAGAGCAGGAAGGCTGAGGATGGATAAGGCTTTGTAACTGCACAGGGGGATGAATCCAGACGGGATGGGAGGTAGACTGACCCTACACACAGAGAGCACCAATTGGCTCTATCAGTGATGCCAAATAATCCAAATGCAGCTCTTCTGACATATACCTAAATATCAGACTGTGCTAAGCAGGAAAGCTGACACACATTAACTGCAGAGACACAAGGAATTCAAGAGCTGAAATGCAGCCAAGCTCAGCACATAATTAGGCAAAACCAAACAATTATCGTTGTCAAAGATGCACCGTATCTTTTATATCCTGGTCATAAAGGAGAAATGTTCAATTTCCACATCCTTCAATGAACTACATTAACATCACCTAAGATATATAGGACATCATGCCCAGGATGACCCAAAATCACAAGAATATAGGAAAAACCCCTGTTCTTCAAAAAACCAGATGAAAAGCTGTACAGGTTTATCAAGAAATTATTTACCTATGAAATTCTTATAAATGACTAACAGTAAATCATACGAATGGTATCCATTTGCATGGGATCCACAGAATGGGAGGAGCAGAACAA
>VYZR01041296.1:75317-96665 GCA_013400675.1 Oxylabes madagascariensis | reverse complement strand
CATGGGATGCACAGAATGGGAGGAGCAGAACAAGAATTAAGTTCTGGGAGCCCTGGGGTGAGCTGAGCCACCCATGACTTTGGGGAGAATATCAGCAAATCCACATTCTGCAGTGCTACTGCAAAGTCTAATCTTTCTCAGAGGTTGTTGCTATAAAAGACCTTCAATATACTTGATCTCATTTACTTAAAAAAGACTGTCAGAAAGACTTGTCAGCAACTTCTTAGAAAGGCAGCAGAGGGAGGGGAAGCAGATTGTTAACATTAGAATATCACCTTCCATCTGGATGTGTTTAACATAGGATCAGATACAAGATTTGGACATAAATTTGAAGTCCTTGGTCTCATGCCCAGATTTAACTTGAACTTAAGAACTTGAAGACATGTTCTCATCTGTGGGATGGAGCATGTTAATAAAAGCTCCAAGCACTCAGGCAATTTCACTGCTTATACTCCCTTGCACTTCTTTAAAAAAATGTTAGGCACATTTAAAAAGAAAAAACTATAAAAAGCCATTAAACACCTACAAGCTCTGCTGTACGCTGAAAAAAGGAAAAAAGAGAAGAAAGCGAATAGACAGAAGTAATATCTCAAGTTCTGCAGTTTCAAAGAGTCTACTAATAAAGGGACTTATTGATAGGCACCAGCTGAAAAGAAGTTCATGAATGCCACTTACTTAACAATGATCTCAGTCCCAGTCTCTGCTTCTGAACACAAGGACAAATGTAAAATATATAGAGGGATGGAGAACACCGTAAGTAACTACTTTGCAAGGGGGCATTTTGAAGAGATAGTTAAAAAAAAAAACTAAACACGTTGCGCTCAATGAGGTGGCTTATTATTGACAAACTTTTATTGACAGCATCTGAGTAACTACAATGGATGTGAATTTCAAGGGGAATCGACAGCTGCCTGTAAAACTGTATTTTCATAGGAGAGGTCATCTAGGCTTCATCACATCATACTCCTCAGGAATTCCTCATTCTCCTCACAGCTACCAGTTTCTCCCTGTTTCCACTTCTCCCCATCCCTTTGGGACCACTTCACCTAACGAAAAACAAATAAAGCAAGAACTGCTTTTTCCAAAACATTAGTTTCACAAAGTAGGTTCAATAAACAACTTCATGTACAGCAAAACAACATGACTTTGCCTGAAAAGCTGAGAAATGCAATTCACCTGATCTGCCAGGTAACTTCATCCTTTCCAAAGCAGCAGGACCTGTCCAACACACTGAGCACCAGCAGCCAGAGCATCCCTGCATCAGCTCTTCAGGTGCACTCGCAAGATTGGGCTCAAAAACCAACCGCAAATGAGCGGCACAGGAAGGGCACAGGAATTCATACTTGAAACAGAAAAAATGGAAAAGAAAGAAGAAAAGGACAGTAATCTTCCTGCTAGCAAATAAAATCAGAAGAATCAATCTCCAGCCCAGACTTGGGCATCCCTTTCTCGCTCCGTGGCAGCAAGAAAGGCTTGGAGGAGCAGGACAAGAGCCCTCAGCCACCCGCCTGTTTTGTTAATACCCAGATTTACAGGCAGCTAAAAGCATGGCTATGGTGGGCTCCAAGTGCTTTAAACAGCTCTCACACCCAGAAGGCATCAATGTGAAATACAGCTAATACTCAGGCTAGGCAACTATCTTGTCAGCAACAAAAATTCGCAAAACCCACATAGGGTCTAAGGAAAATCAGCATTAGCCTTTCCCTCGCAACCGTCCTTATATCTTTCTGCAGCCCACACCAGCCTATATGTAAGAACGTCTCTAGAAAAAACATTTTGAAGTAAAATCAAAGCTAGATCATAAAATTTTTAGTGAACTATTAANAAAAAAAAAAAAAGAAAAAGAAAAAAGAAAAAGAAGAAAAAAGAAAAAAGAAAAAAGAAAAAAAAAATCTCTTTTGCACTTGCCATAACAAATTCCCTTATTTATTTTTTTATGTAAATAAAGAAGAAATCAGAGCAAGAACAAAACAGATTTTTCTGGATGGAAAACAGTGATTTGGTGGTGAATTGCTTGCTCTTCCCTTGTCTTTTTCAAAGGGAGAGGATGGAAAAACACATTTCTGATCTGAAAATGCTGAAGATTAAAACGAGAATTAAAAAAAAATTAAAAAGAAAAAACCCCAAACACTTCCTAAACCAACGACATCCTTTTCTGTATGGATTTTAACCCTAACCATTTATTCCACAGCCAGATGTCACTGCAAACTAAGCCCCAAGAAGCTCTGTCCCTTCCCACCCTGCCAAAACAAACCCTTGCTTTCCAAAGGAGAACACCACCATGGCTCAGCAGCCACCACGTGCCCACATTTCTGATCAGGCTGCACCCACAAGGAGAAGCTGCAGCACAACAAGTCCTTCCCCTGGGTAAGGTGAAGAGTTGATGAGGAGGAATTTTTCTCACAGGAAATTTTGGTGAGAAATAACATGTTGTCAGGCTTTTATTAAGAAAAAATAAAAAATTCTTGCAATAAAAGGAAACATTTTCTCTTTGGCAGCCCTGAAAAGGAACAGCTCCATGTTTTCCAGCATAACTGTACATATTTCTTATGAAAACAAGAGTGTTTTATGTGAGCTATTTGATGAACTAAGCAATCTCTGTTAAAAAGAATTACCATCTCAAACACTTGGAGGAAAAAACATTTACTACCAGCTCCACTTAAAGGCAGGAACAACCTCACAGTAGAGCTCTTCAAATGTACAGAACATCACATTCAGAAATACTAAATTTCACAAGAATTAGTCAGGTCAGGTAACTGTATATCTCATTTTATGTCCAAGCTAGGATAATAACTGCTTCAAAAGGTAAAATTGTTTAAAGCAAATGATCTGGAGCATATTTCTAATGTTATTTCTTTTCCAGCCACTGTGACACAGAGTTCAGCTGGGCATCTGAACCACAGCCCCACATGAGAACAGTTGTTCAAGGCTTCCTTTCACTATGAAAAAATATTGCCCTTCTTATGTAACATTACCTTGATGATGTATTTCCACCACCCTGTTTTTAAACTGAAAAGTTCCATTTAGTCACAAATTATTTAAAATGCAAACACTCCAGTCCCAGCCCCAAGTTCTGTTATATCAAGGCGCATATGAAGTACTGTGAACAAAAAGCAGCGAAGTTCGTGGAAGTTTTGGTACTGACTTGAATAGAGCCTGGGTTTTCCCCTATTGCATGCACATTATCCAGTTTCTTTTTATTCTCATTCATTTCTATTCTCATCCAACCCAAAGCATTAACCTTACAGTCTAGGTGTGCTAAAAGCATTCATGGAAGAAGAGGACATTTATAGCACATTCAGGAACTCCTCAGCACTGACAAAGCCTGGGGCAGCATCAGCATCCGAGCTACAGAGCAGCATTTGATCATCTCTTACCTCCCTGAAAGCTCCTCCAAAATCAACAGATGGACACGGCTTAGAAAGCAACTGCTACTGTTACTGCTAAAGAACACCAAGAGAAATGAGCTTGTTCTTTTAAAACCGTAATTTAGCCATGAGCAAAACAGATGCTTTAGAGTTATTCCATGTGACATGGGCTTGGCGTGTTACCTGGGCTGTTCCATCAAATGGTCTTGCCCTCATTCTCAACCTGCACCCAGAAAAATACGTGGATACGTCTCCATCCCCTACCCAGGAACACGTTATAAAGATTGTAACTTCTGTCTACACCCCAACATTGGGAAGTATTTCTGAATCAGGACATTACAGTCTCTAAGAACACAACAGTCAAAGCATCAAACCTTACTCAGGCAGAGATCATCCCCCATTAAAATTTCTGCCTATTTTCATTAAAAGCAATAAACCCTTCAGCTGCTCTGCATCACTGGGTAGACTTTAATTTGAAAAGCGCTGCTTAAAAGGAAGACAGTTTTTTAGAGCACCTGAGACTTAGAGGAATTATCTAAATCACAAAGAAGCATCGATTTCCAACAAAAAAAAAATGGTGACTAAGAGCACAAAAGATTCTACGTAATTCGGTTGCTTTCTCCTGTCTGCTTTGACAGGCGAACTTGTGCCACAAACAAAGCCTTTGTAAATTGTGTTTGTTTTCCATCCTTCATAATCAGTCCTTGCATTCTCTGATTTGTCAGCTTGGTATTAAAGAATAACAATAATTTTCTATTATAATGTAGTGCTCTAAAAGCATTTAGCAGTTCCTCTTTGCTGCTGAATGATAAGAGGCTGCACTAATTAATTGCATTCCCTCTGTTTTATGCTTCATAAAAACTTTAGAGGAGGTTTCAAAGGCACAAAAGGACATTTAAACAGCTTGTACTCCCTAGAAAACAGCAATGTGTACCTTGGAAAATCTCTTACTAAAACAAATGGCCACAACGAATGAAATTGGAAAGATTTCTGGTTCAGAAGGACTTAAGAATTCACGTCCAGTTGCACCTAGAACTTCAATTCTAGAGATGTTCACTCCTTCCAATTGACTGGACAACACTGAAGTTGGTAACATTCCCCTCTCAAGTTTTCTCACAAATGAAAAGGTCCAATGTTTCTCAAACTTAGTGTACAAAACTAAGCAATAGAATTGCTAATTGCTAATTATTTTCTGGTTTATCCATAAATACAGGATGGAGTTCTTTTCTGGCTATCAAAAATATTGTAAAATTAAGAAAATCAGAAGAAATAAATCCAATATAAAGCAGAACTCCAAAGGTATCAGAATTTCAAAATTAAGATGTGTTCAGGTACAAATCCCTGATGAATAAGTATTTTCTCTAAAATACTTGGAGGGGTGAAGAAAGGCCACGCAATCTGTGAGCTATTTGAGAAATGCTGAGAACAATGCCCAACTCTTATTTAACAAAATATGAAACAAGTGTAATTTAATGCACCATAAACCAGGTTTAATTCATTTCAAGATGATTTAATGAAAAATGGTAAAATAAGGTACAGATAATCTATCTGTGCTTCTTATCCTACAAGTATATATGAGCGCGTGTCAGCACCGACACTTTTCTTTCTTACATAATTAGGATGTAGGATGCCTATTACTGAGACACCTACATAAATATTAAATTAGGACATTTATTCTTCTCAGTTATTACAGTCAAGCCACTGGAAGAAATCATTTTCCTTCTACAAATCTTGCATTAATCACCCTCTCAAAGCAAAGCTACTGCACAAATGCATTGCGCTCACACGTGTTCTATTCAAGTTTGAAGGTAAATAGTCCAAATAAATATTTTTTTAAAGATGGTGCAATATTGAAATCATCACTTTGAGATTCCTATTCAAGGAAAACTCAGCACCATGGTCTGTATCCCACGGGGTCTGTACACAGTAATTGTCAGACTCTGGGTAGTTACCACGCAAAAACCCTGTCTAAGCCACAGAAATTATTCAGCCACTCAAAAGTGTGAATTCTAAGTACATAAAAGAAAGAATTCTGCCTATTTCTATTAGGCAAACTGGGTTAGAGCAGATGGCATTGCCACAGAGAGAGAGGTACAGTCAGAGGAGAAAGTGCCATCTTGGGGGGCAGGCACTGAAGAGGAACTGAAATGCAACTCACAGCGCTTCTATCCAGTCACCAGGCCGGGGATTTGTTTCCTTCCAGCTGGGCTAACCCAGCCCCTCTAAAGCCAGGGGTTTCCAGAGACACCAACAGCCCTGGGGCAATCAGGATTCCAGCCCTTCCCAATAAACTGGCAGATGCTCCAGGCACTGCCTTCGCTCTAAGGGATGTTTTGTCACCTAGCCAAGGCTTCAGCCTCAATCTTTTCTGCTCGTTTTTTAATGAATAAACAGCTCATGTTTTGCGACTTGATAAAAGAAATTAGATCCTATCAGGTCTTTCTTGAAAAGAAAATACTCCAAGCCAAAGCATGGCCTTGCATATTGGCTGAGCTAATTGTGCAGCACACACAGAAACTCCAAGGGATGTCAGTGAAGCCCAATTTTAGAAACCAGAGCACAGGATTGCTCTGGTGAGCTAAATGCAGTAGATAAGCATAGCAGAAAATTCAGAACTAACTCCAAAGGCTTTGGTGAGGTGCGGAACAATAACGTTGCCTAATACCAACACCAACATTCCTACCTTGCAATAGCGTTTTAATTTCTTTCCAGCACTAGACCTGCTTAGAGCATATTGAATTTTCCAGCAGAAATTTTAGCCAGAAAGCACTGAAACCCAATGAAAAATTGCTTATGCTCTCCCAGCAGAACTAACAGCCTCCCACCCTCTTCTCTCTCTGCTTTGAACGCAAGAAACAAAGCAGAAACAAATAAATTACCTCAAAACCAGGGTGCGGTTTGTCTGCATCACCCACACAGATGAGGAACAACTCTGAGGACACCCACAGAGCAAACTGCGGCACTTTCCCCTCCCACGGGGGTACTGTTCAATAAAACCTGTGAAGGCTCCAGCTGAAGCATGACATTGGTTGCCTCTAACGAGAGTCCTGTGTCACATCGTGCTGACCCCCCAGCCACATCCACGCCTGCTCCCAGCACAACCACCACCATCAGCGTGCTCCCAGAGGTTGTTGTGCTTCCCAGTCACCTCCCAGACTTTATCCAGAGCCTCCATCTCAGCTCTGCACAGCAATCTTTGGGCTACAGCTAGGAAAAGCTGCCTGGGGAATGCACTGGAGCAGCACAGGCTGGCCTGACCCAAGGGTCTTGTTCCCAGAAGCAGCCAGCACCACAATCTCGCTGGTGTCTCAGCAAGTGCAGTGTCCCACTGAACCAGGGAAAAACAACTTTTCCTTTCTGAACTGAACTATTTCCAGCTGAGCACTAAGCCACTATTTAGAGATGTAACCAGCTGGGACCAGACTAGATGTGATTAAACTCCTGTCTGTGCAGCAGCAAAGGTCACCAAGCTGGACTGCAGCGTGGCAGAGAGGGCAGAGCGTGCTGCCAGCACGATGCTCTGGGGGGAACCCACTAACCCTGCATTTCACACCACGGGATACCTCCTGCCTGTGTCAGCTCTGGTGGCAGACTGCAAAGCACATCCACCTTAAAAAGTTTCTCGTGGAGAAGGGAAGATGGCTGGGTAAACACCTCAGCTGGAGTGAAGTACTGGATTATTTGTCGCTCAGCATGGCTGTGCAATTTTAAAGGCAAGACCAGCTTCGGGATTTTATGTTATTATAATAAGGCTTCGCCCATGACACAGTTTAATTGCTCTCAGCCCTGTGTAGACACTAGAATGAAGTAAGACTATATTTAATAAACTTTTCCACAACTCATGAAGAAATATGCTTATTGTAGACAAACTTATTGTAACTATGTACAGGTTAGCTTTGTCAACTCAGCAAAACAAAGTGAGCTGTACCAAGAAAAGCTAAACAAAATACCTTTAAGCTGGCATGGCAATGCCTGTCAGGGCTTCGTCAGCATGAGGTGATAAAAACAGAGTCAAGGATCCTTGTGCTCTCCTAGCTCTATGTCATGAGACAAATGTAGGAAGTGCTGACTTGGGTGGGATATGGAACAGCCCCTACCCTGAGGAGTTTACAAACCATAGCAAGAATTACAGATGGAAAAAGAAAGTGTTACTTTTAGTCCCCTCCTCAGAAAAAGGCCACAAATAAAGTGAACTGGCCAAGGTAAGGCCAAAGCTCTGCAGCTGAAGTGAAGACAGGGCTGTGTGTTCGGCTGTCGCAGGCACTGACCCAACAAGACCAAACCTCTCTACACTGGCAGAGTGCATTTCTAAAGATGCACCATTTTAGCTCTGTACCTTTCATTTTAGGAAGGTTCCTCTTTCATCAAGAGGGATGCATGACAATCATTCACAAGAGATAAAGAGTTTGAAGAAGAGAAGGTACATAATCATCTCAGCAAAGGATGAATCACTTGCTAAACATTCTTCCCCACCATTATTTTATTGGGAAACGCAACCTCCCTAGAAGTCAAAATACCAGTATCATGCACATTTACACTAATGGCATCCAGTCTTGCCAATGGCACTGTTAACAACCCAGGGAAACAACAGATATTTCAACCACAACAAGCACAAACACCCAGGAAACAGAATCTGGAGAAATGGGAGGCTTGTACAAACCTGGAAGAGTCTCTGTTGCCTGATCATCCACATCAGGAAACAACTGACCAACTCCAAGAAAGGCAATAAAACATGTGAGTTCTCCACTGACAACACTGGAACAGTTTTTTAACAAGGAAACAAAAATTCAGGAGCTGTGGGTGAGTGTGATGAACAGATGGGGCAATGCAGGGAGGAGGATCCCCATCACGACAAGACAGAGAGGATTCTCTTCAAAGAGATGACAAGACTGTCACAGCAGGAGTAGCTGCCAGACAGGGTTATGCTGGATCTGGTCTGCTCTGGTCAAGGTAACCATCCTGTTCCAAAAGGAAAGACTTTCCAGCCCATAAGCAGGTGCACAGGTGGATTAAGTCGGGAGGAGATGCTGATTCTGTCCCACTTGCCTGGTAAATCTCCCAGACAGCTCTGCACTTCCAAAGGCAATTTTATGTGACACAGCTCTTGACCTATTTCAGGATTTCAAGGCCACCATGTCACCTATGGATGTGGCTGTGATTGCTGATGGTTGCAATTAGCACATATTAATAGGCTGTAAATTCTCCTCTCAGGTCAGAGAACAAGTGCCCTAAACCGGGCAAACTCCACAGCACACAGCAGCCACCGACTAATCTCCAGGACAGGCTCTCACTTTTGAAAACATCTCACAAACCAGCCCAGATGGTAAATTAGGGCCCAGATTCACCAATTCTTATGCCGGTGTTTGCCCTGGACAATCAGAAAGTTAACAGAAGTACGCTGAGCCCTTGAAGCACCAGTAGCTCACGCCCCAATTCAACTGATGTCTTGCAAACAGTGACTTCCACACAGAGCCCCAGTCCCAGTGTCCTGAATCCCAGCCAAGATTCCTGTAAATATTCCAAATCCGGGAATTCAGCACCCTTCCCTTCCTCGGATGATCATTTGCAACACAGTCTTAAAGAGGGGAACTGTGACACGATGATGCAAACCCAAAAAACCAGACCAACTGCAGCTGCTGTCGGAAATGGTTGGGATCAGGGCACACAGAATATGTGAATCCTTGGATTCCTGCTTGCCAAACAGAATGTCAGCTCAGCCAGAGCAGGATTTCTTGGAGGCTTCTTTCTATATACTTCTAACATTTTTATCTGCCAAGATATTCACAAGCTATTTCTTTCTGGAGTCTGCTGAAAGGAATATATCAAAACATAAGGATTTTTCTTGAGGGTTGAGGTCTGCTTCAAAAACACCAGCAAGGTCAAAGCAAGTCTTTGTTAAGCTCCAGCTCCAGACTTTAGGAAAAACACTAAAAGAAAAAGTTGAACACTTGCACATGACTTCTGAAACAAACCTGTGCTTGTCCTCTGCAAAAAATTTCTGGGACAACAGTACCAATTCTTAGAAAATCGTCTCACTTTCGAGCACATAATTACGTGATTATGACACAATGTCTTCTACCAGTAGAAGACAGTTATGAGTGCATTTATTAAGTGATATCTACAAGGAGCCTCTCACACCCTGTAATATGTTTCTTATCTTTTTTAAAACGTGTAAATCAATCACAGAAAGAGGTTGCAGCTATTTTAGTGCAACCAATCCCAATTTCTACATTCAAACCAGTAACAGGTACTGTCTCAGCTGTAACAGAAATGTAAAGGGCACTTGAAATACTCCACGTGTATTTTTATTTCAAAAGGCTGCAGTAGTCAATATGCATAATGATGAAACAAATTATAACATCCTACTTGAAAAACATTTCTTTAGAGCTTCATTAACTCCATATTAAACCATATTAGGATCTAGCAAGCATATCTACAGGGTAGGAATTAATTACGTATTTGCATTTTTGTCACACTGTACGGTTATACAGAGGGGCCTGACTGCCACGTTTATCTGAAATAAAATTGTCACTGAAGCTGAGGGAAGCTCTCAGACAAGGTCTCCAGCTCTCGGGACATGACTTTGCAGGGATGCTCGGGGAAGTCAACTGGCACAAGCTTAACACACAACTTCAAGAAGATTACTTAAATTCTACGTAGATGCCTTCCTTCAGAATGAAAGTGACTTTAATATGATTTCTTTACTTAAGTTTGGAAGTGAACTCAATTGAATTAGGCCACTTTAATGGTGAAGTAAAGCATCCACACAGTTTTGATGCAGTGCAACAAGCTGCTTTAAAAATTAACTTATATTAGTTTTCCCATGTGATCTTCCATTCACTAACCCTTTAGGAAGGCTATAGTTTTAACACTATTAACCTGATTAAATGAAGTTTCACTTTCTTACATTACAGTACTCCAGCTGCTAATGTGAAGCGCTCACTAAATTAAAGTGAGCTTCCTGGAAAAATCATCCAATTTCAGACGAGAGAGTATTTTTGCTGTGGTATTTCAGTGAGTTATGCTAAAGGACTAGAAAAACGCTCAGCCTTTTTTGGAACTTGATGAGTGACATCCAGTGCAGTATCCGAGGGGGTGGGAAGGGGCGTGGGTGTGATGTACATTATGGTTTTGCTTTAAAGCCATATAAGTTCAACAGCAGAAACCATGTTCCATACGTACCATCACAAAGCACATTCCCACCTATAAATGTCCTCTAACATCTCATCCAGCCTTTCATGCAAACCAGTCCAGGAAATTCAAACAATAATGGCTAAATCATTATCAAACATCTCAGAGGAAAAGACAAGGCATGTAAGGCTGAAAGGATGTTTTGACATGTACTGTCTCAAGACTAGACATTGGATTTTAAAGTCCCTACTGGCAAGGAAAGGGAGAAGATGAAGAGTCTAGAATGAGGTCTCAGGTAATCTCTAACACTCCAAAAGTATCGCTTTTGTCCCCAGTTGTAAACCTCAGCCCTTCTGCCACAGAAATCCCGCAGACACCATTGCTCTAAAGGTGGAGGGGTCTCTCAGCAGAGCTGTAAAGGAGACGTCTCTTCCCAGAACAGCCTTTAGGCATGCAGGGCATATAAACACATTTTTATAGTGCCTTATTGCACCACGTGCATCTGTCAATCTCCACCTCCACCAGAACACGTCAAGTGCTTTACAGACATTCAGGTGTCTAATCTGGTAATAAACAGTAAATTACTGCCCGTTACTCCTTGCACTCCTGAACAAGGAGTCAGGCACAGCTTGGATCAGGACATCCAGCTTCCAGCAGAACACCAGCAGACCCGCCATTACTGGGATGAAGATCTTACAGTCAGACGCTCGTGCATCGTGGAGAAATAGGGTACAGCAGCACAGAATTAGGTACATCCCACGACTCTGCATTTTCTTTACATCTTCTCAAAACAGCCAATCCAAAACTAAGCTGTTGCCTAGATCTAGAAGTCATTTAAGTGCTTTGATAACTGCCCTTGTAGTCTGATACAAGTTCATAGCTCTTAAAACAACAAAATTAAAACTCGCAGGCTCAAAATTATTAAAGCACCTCAAATAACAGTATAAACAAAATCAGTGGCTCACAAGCTTTTCTTTGGACCTTCCTGGCTCACTGAGCTAAGAACAGAGAACAATTTCAGCTTTACAGCAGTTCTCCAGACTGAATGCTTAGGATGTGGCAGATGCATATTTAATTACAACATGTTTGAAGTAGGCATCAAGATCAAAAGGAAAGAAATGTTACATTGAAGAGAGCTGATCTAAAGCTGCAATTAGATACATGAACCCGGGGGAAGGAGTTGTTTGAGTTGGTAGGAAGACATTATACACAGAATTAAGATCAGTGTTATGGTTTTAAAAATGGAGCAAGCAGGCAAGATAAGCAGCAGCACAAATTGAGTATTTACACAGCTGTAAAACATCTACCAGGAGAATTGTGAGAATGGATTTGGAATGGTGAATGGGGAAATCTTCTCCACCTGATCCTGCACAACAACCTGCTTTATTGCCTGGCTGCTCTTGACTCCGACATGAACACCAGAAAACATTCATTGATTTAAGCCACGTGTATCTGAGCAAAATACGGACCTGAACTACCCACTTATTCAAATAAAAAACTCAAACAAAAAGACTATTAAAGCTTAAATGAAAATGTTTATTTAAAACTTAAACTGGAGGAATATTTTGCTTAAAAGTCTAGAAATAAAACTTTTTCACCTGGTACCAAGAATAACAACTTTACTACCTTGCTTGCTACTACTGTACACAGAAAGACAAATGCTGGTCAGTTCTGTCACGAAATTGCTTTCACAAGAAAACTCCTCAGGGAAAAGGAAGTGCTCAATGTACTTGAACTAACAGGCTGACCATTTCTTTCATGAATTCACTGGTCCTGGCTTATCAGCAGGCAGACTGGTTTGTATTTGTCTTACTTTCAGATGTTTATATAAGAATAATTTATTAATTCTGTATGTTTATTTGACATAAAAACAATTTTAAACTTTCCCAGGTTTACACTTGTAATAATCTTGGAAATTACTTAATCATCACTGTTGCTTTTACTGGTGTGCTTTAATGCAAAGTATTTTACAGAAGCTGGTGATAACATTTAACACAGACGAAAGTGATATCACAGGAGATAAAGAAGGACCCACTCACACCCACAGTATCCTCTGCCTTCTACTCACAGCAACTTCAAATAAGCCTGGACAAAACAGCTCAAGTCACGGGGCCAGTGCTGAGCCACGGGGATCAGAGGGGTCATCTCCCACACTCATTTCTGCCTCACCACCCTTGCAAAAGTTCTCTGTGAAAACCACACCCACGGACAGCAACAACTCCAATCTCAGACACTTACAACAAAGCGCTAAAAGCTTTTAGCTAACATTGCAGTGCTCTGTTGTGAGGCAACCCTGGGAGAAGGCAAGCGCCCTTAGCTTTTCTGGGAAGACTGCAATGGTTCACAAGAGGTTCTCCTGCGAAAGAGCTGGTGCAAATTTCCTAATACAGTCACTACCAAAATTGTAAGGAAATTTCCCCATCAACCTTGACTTCCCCCTCCTCTTTGCCACTTGCTCCCAGTATCTGCCACAACGAAGGCACATTCGGTGTTGTGTTCTGCTCCCCTTCTCCCTCCCTGTCCACACAGCAGAAGGAGAAGGGAGCCCAGCTGCCCCGCGCATTTGATACGCAGCTCGAGACACTCCAAGGGCACCTCTGAAATTCCTTTTCCTCCAGCCACGATCTCTTCACAGGCCCAAACCCAAGAGCAGGAAACATATGCCGGGGCAGAGAGCGAGAGCTGAGATCTCTCCCTGCAATCTCAAGGAAGCAGGTGGTTCCTCAGAGGCCGCTGCCAGGTCCCACATCCCAGCGCGGTCCATGGCCTGGGTGCGGCTGGGGCATAATCAGTTCCTAAATATCCTCCTCTTCCCCGCACGCAGCAAAGCCTCCGTTTTGTTATGTCTGCAGACACCACGGTAGCAAGGAGATTCAAGACACGCAAGTTTCCTGTTTTCATTGTTTAACAGACTCTGGCAGTGATACGCTCCCAGCCAGCTGATTCGGGTCATTAATCAAATCAGCAGAGCACCGGCGAACAATCTGTTTTAACTCACTTGGCAACCGAGAGCTGTCTCCACTCTGAATTTGGGTAGCCCCAGTCGCTTCTAACCAGCTGCACAGCCATTGAACCACGATCCTTGCTCTCCAAACGAAGGAGGCGAATTCTGGGAATCAAACTTCTGATGAGAACAGTTGCACTTGCTCCTTCCGAGAGCCCTGAGAACACTCCGTGTCTGTCACTCACATTGGCCTTTTCCCTCAGCCTCGCTGCCAGTGAGCTGCTGAAAGATGAAAGCCGAAGGGGAACAAACACAGGCAAGGGGACATCCAGATATGGTCAAATCTTGGGACCTTGAACTCAGTCCAGAACTTAGCCCTTGGCCAAAGCTAAAACATATCTCAAGTTTAGGCCAGAAAATTAAGAATGATGGCTTTGTGTTTGGATGATTTAGAAACAGTGTGCTATTGTCAGTCTTTGAGAGAAATACGCTCACCTTAAAAGAACCAAATTAATAAACTGTTATAAACTACTAGAAGTAATAAATACTAAAAGTATATTTTAAAATAAATGAACTAAGTTATTGCACCTTGCCAAGCATGTGCTACTGCAGGGTTGTGACCAAATAGCTCTTCTATTTCCAAATACATGACACATGCAAGCTATAAATAAACAAGTTCAAGATGTCCATTAATATCACAGACATCATTTACTCACTCTGCTGTCCTTTACTTACTGCAGCCCATTTCTGATGTTGTCTTTACTCTCTTCCCCTCTCCAGACACAAAAACAACACAGCCTGTCAAACATCATCAGGTGTATGAGCACTCATCTTTTATTCACTCCATGTAATTTCTCAGCCTGGATTTCCCATATTCAAGTACTGCTTGCAACGTAAAATCAGATCCTACATCCCTCCAAAAGATGCAAACTCCCCAGATCTTGTGTTAAGCTACCAGTTGCTCCTCAGAGAATACTGTACACATGCTCAGGCATTTTAATCATTATTATTTAAGCCATAAAGTGCAGGTGGGAAGAGAATCAATCAGGAAACAATTCTGCTTTAGTGTTGCAACACCAATGGAATCAGTCACCAAGCATACAAAAGGAAACTGAAGTAGCTGTAGATTATTATTTTACAATGGTGTCAGATAAAAAAACGGTTAAATCAAAAAACTTATATATTTGCACGAAATTGTGCAACCACCAGATGAAGCCCCATACCAAGTCCCATCCTTATGTAATGCCATCAGCCAAAAAATTCTGAAGTGACTCATGCAAGGTCTTCCAGAGTGTAACGTGAATTTGCACCGAATTTGTCTGCTGAGCTTTAGGAGCAAAGAGCAGAAAAGGGTCTTTCATCTTCCCAGTGTTCCTTCCTCCCTCCTGAAAGGTCAGTGCTGAGGGGATGCCTACAGAGCCTCCAGAGAGTTCCTCTGAATTTCCAAGAGGGAACCTGCTCACTTCTGTCAGTGCTGTACTCAGCCCGGGCAAGCACATGGTGTCTCTCAGAGATGCTGATCAGTTCAGGCCCGACAAAAACCAGTTTAAGTCTTCTGAGTAACTCAAAGACTGAACAGACGCTACTGCACCACAAAAGGTCTATGACAGCAGCAATCCCTCAGCAGTAGTTTGAGACTTGATACTATAAAGTTTAATTCTAACTCATTCTGTGGGCAATAGAAAAAGCAGAAAGCTTTTATAGCAGCGTACATGTTGGCCTAAAGTTAAAAAGATACCAGAATGAGGACATAGAACAATAAGACTGTGTTTTTGTGCCGTGTAGAGTTAGGCCTTAGCAAGTAGAAAAATATGTTAAACAAGATGATAGAAAAGTTTAATAATGAGGCTTTGTGCTTTGTTTATAGAAGAGTATAAAAAGTTCCTGAATAGTAAAAAAAACATGAAACAAGCACCTATTGTTAGGTATAAGGTATACGTGTAGTTTTAATGATTGGTTTATGCAGATGGCTGTAAGCTCTTAGCAATTTGCTGTTGGTTTGAAAACTTTTAAAAGGCCTTGTAACACAGAGAATTTCGGCTGCTCTTGGCAAGACGTGAGCTGTTGCCACCTTTCAATTGTCTCACCCTGTACTGAGGCAGATGTTGCAATAAAAGCCCGAGGAACATCTCCCGGCAATCCCGTCCCGTTATTTGGAAATATTGAGATCCAACATCATTCCAGGTGCTCCTCTGCCTGGGTGGCAGGAATACACCCTTCACTCTTCTCTCAAGCTCAGAGAACCAAGGTGGACTTGCCTTTGCTGCCTTCTCCCTGAGCACTTCAGGAGAATGATTTATATAACTTGAAGTGAGCAGAAATCTTGAATTCAAGTGATATTGCTGGAGATCCTTGAACATGAGACCTGAACATGCAAGTCTTTGACCTGAAACCTCGGCTGTGTCAGGAGTTATTTACGTGAACGGGGAGAACAGCTACATCACACAGGCCCTACACATCCAACACAGCCAGAAACTCAGATGTTAAGTACACTTTGCTCATTAACAGTCATTGAAGAAATTATCCAGCCAATGTTTTGAAAATATACACACTTCATCCTCTGTTATGGCTGACGTTGAGGTCTTAAAAAAAAAAAAGCAAGCCAGATGCACCGAGGAGAGAATTTGGAATGACTTACAGGGATTTGGCTCCAAGTATTTTCACACATGCGAAGCCTGCAGGTATTTAGAAGTTTTGGTGGCAAAACCCATCGCTGCAATCAGCCATTTATTTCCAAGCTTAAGGAGCATGTGGCTTCTGAAGATTGTCGTACTTTTTCCTCAGAAGAGTGTGCAGGCAGTTCTAGAGATAACAGTGGTGCTCAGTACCAAAGATATTGTTTACACATTTATGAAATTTGCTGGGAAAAAGGCATGTTGTTTTCCAGAAGCCTGGTACGAAAGACCCCAGCAGACAGAACCTGGCAGCAATAAACCCAACAGGCTCCCATGGGCCATGAACGAGCAAATGAAACCCCAAAGGGTTTTAGGCCATGTGTGAAATACCCAGGCAAACTTCAGCCCATGCCTGCCCAGCGCTGAAGCCACTGCCAGTATTCCCAGTAGAGTCTGAAGCCTCTCTAGCTGGACAAACAGCATATTTTAAAAAATGGAGTTGGATTTGGACAGTCTTATAAATCTGATGGTTTCATAGCTTACTAAATAACTTCTGCTTCTGGGAAAGTGAAGTGACTCCAAAAATAGTAACATTTTATCTCAAAATGTTAAGCTGCAGTCCTACATCCATACAACCTCAGGATCCAGACTTCATTCTGCCTTTTAAGTGCCTGGTTTTGTG
Organism: Oxylabes madagascariensis; assembly: GCA_013400675.1. Classification (NCBI taxonomy): domain Eukaryota; kingdom Metazoa; phylum Chordata; class Aves; order Passeriformes; family Timaliidae; genus Oxylabes; species Oxylabes madagascariensis. The sequence goes on along the minus strand of VYZR01041296.1, from coordinate 79,925 downwards.
CGTTTACAATTCATATGGAAAATGATAAGAAATAAGGGTTAATACATGAACACTTTAAGTTAAATGATAATTCTCAGTATGACAGTGCTGGATGTTTTCGAATGCTCAAATTTTTGCTAATATGTTGCATTAACACCAGGGTGGGATGGCTGTTTTGTAATTTAGTATCTTGAAAGAAAGGAACGTGTTTGAAAGTTCCAGCTCTTATAGCTGTGAAGAGTACCGGTATCCGGGTTCTCCATGAGCTCTCTCTATATTCCTACAGTGCAAGCCATCAAATGTTAATTCCTCCAGAGTGAACAGCCAGCAACTAAAAATCCTCTGTCGTGGCTGACAGCAGAAGCTGCACAGCCCTGGGTGACCAATGGCCTCGCCTGGGGACGGAAGCTGAGCATGCCACGAGCAGGGCCCAGGGCTTGGCCGGCCACTGGGATCACCCAGAGGAGGCTGAGAGGCAGGAATTCCACGGTGAAGCCATGGAATTAAGATCTCTGCCCTTCTGCCTTCACTCTCCCATCAAAGCAAAGGCAGAGCGAGGCTCCCAGATCCAAGTGGCACCCACATTTCTACAGGCCCACGCATCAGCTACAGGACTGTCACAGCTACAGGCTAAATCCATTTGAGAGCATGGAAAATCCTGTATTCCCCGAATCCATGGGCTGTAGAATTCTAGAATTAGGCACTGTGTTAACTTGCTCTTCAGAGGAGCTAACAAGTATAAAAGAAACATCACAAGAATGCATTACAGGCATTATTTTTTTCCCTTCCTTATTAAAGTGCTGTAAGAACAGAGGGATATTTTCCCCCAAGTATTTACTTAGCACGCCTTTTCTCTCCTTTTAGGCTGTTTATTTTCATTTAAATGTAACAGATTAAATATTTAAACTTCACAGTGCAAACAATGTATCAGGTACATCAAATGCTGGACTAAGTGGGCCAAAATAAATTGGAGATAGCTTGCATTCTCTTTGTTGCTGCTATAATGATCTCCAAATGATAGCACAATCTCCCCTCGCAAAATGCAGCCCTGAGTGTTCCCAGCTAGCTGGAGGGATAAAAGCAAATCTGAGTCTTCTCATTACAGCACCCTGACAATTTGATTTCATCCTGATTAGATCATTCATTCTCAGGGGCTTCACTACAGTATCACATATGTCTTTATAATGTGTCTTCTACCTGTATGGCAGCGAGGCTGTTCATTCCAATAAATGCAGCTTTAATTGTGTCTATAGGATATAAAAAGCAATTTTCACAGAAATAAACAATCACTCAAGTCAGTTTCTGGCAAACCAACTCTGGGCTCATATGTCTTATCTTGAGGCAACTCCATGCCTAAGACTTATTTTTACAAACAATGAACTGAAATCAGAATGTCTTTACACGAACAGGGCATCCTAATAATTGTGTCATTGATAGATACTTTCCACTGCAAGTATAAAAGAAAGCTTTGCCTGTGTGAGCTACAGGAGTGAAAGAACATGAAGCACATTTCAAAAATGTGATTTTACAGTCCTTGCCGCTATAGTGGCTGTGTTCAGTACAAAGGAAAGATGTCTTTCCTGCCAAAACAGGACAATATTTAATGTACTTAAAAGAGGGATCCAATAGTTCCCACAGTTGGCAATTAATGTCTCAACTGCAATTCTAGATTAATGGTTAATACACTACTTATTTCTTGCGCTATAAGGAATGTGACTCATTATGTACCTAAGGGACCAGCACATATCAGACAGTAGAATTGGAAAAACTCCGAAACCCGGTCCTGTTCTCACACCAATTTTCCTTGTATTACAGAGACAACAGCACTAAGTGGAACACAGATGTCAGGGACAAAGACTTGTGTGATGAGAGTTGTCTGCTCATACACTAGAACAGTTCAGTATTACTAATTAAGCAGAGATCAGAAGTGCCATGAAATAATAAGTGCCTTTGGCAGTTACTTATTCAGTCACGTTTCAAAAATATTTCTTAAATTAATCTTTGACGATCATTTACTGCCAGTACTGCCTGAAATCCATGGTACACTCAACCTCAGAGACAGCAATAGCAAATTTCATGCTGATGTTACATGAAATTGATATTTTTGAACAAACAGTTCAGCTTTTGCTGCTCATACCACGTTCATTAGTTGGCCAAGTCAGCTGGCTGACTGTTGCCTGTCTATTTAATCATTGGGAAGCAGATAGGAAGGTAGACAGGAGAGTTGTAGTCCAGACTACCGGCACAAATCCTTCTTCTAACCTTCTGAAAAGTTCCCCCTCAGACCTTTACGCCATTTCAGCAAGAGAATGCACATCTGCTGGGAATATGTGATTTAGATAATGTCATGAAATGATCTTTTAAGCAGTCAGCATCAGGGAGCAGAACAAATTTCAGTGCATAAAACCATTCACATGACATGTCATTTAACTGATGTGAAAGCCAAATATTAAGGTCTGTGGATGCAAACTTCTTTTTCTGGTGATGTCAAGCTTTGTGAGTACAGCAGACATTCTGGAAATAACATTATATTTTAGCTCACGGATGGAGCTGTGTGTGGCTCAGAAGACTGTCACTTCCCAGAATGATGCAAACGCAGAATGAATACCAACACACACCGCCAGGAAGGACGCTCGTGGAAGTAATCCCTAATTTGTGCAACTTCTCAGCCTCCTTCCCTCTGGAACAAGCATTTTGGAAGCTATCAGCCAAATAACATAATTTGATAAGGACATGCCACTGAAGCAATCAGGGCTGAAGCCTGGATGCATAATCATGTGAATTTTACGTGCAGTAAAGGAACTCAGGGGTTTTCCCTTTCCTGAACTAGACCCCGGTGTGGAAACCGGCTTCAGAAGAGCAAAACCTCACTGGAGGTGGGAGTGGGGCAGTGTCAGACCCTGATTCCTGACATGAGCAGCAGCTCCCTGCAGGAGCACTGAGGGCAAGGCACAGGAAGAGGCACTTCATGACAGGAGCTACCAGCAACTCATCACTTCTCACAATTCCCAGTGAGTGCTGGACACAAATACTGTGGCATTGGCTTCAAATGAATTCCTGTGCTTAAAACGACATTAGATCTGGCTTTAAGCTAGTTCTTGCTACACCACTGGGCTGTCATCATCAGTCCCTACCCAAAATGCCATTTAGGCACTCCTGGGGCAGCGAGCTGATGACACCCAGGGCCCATTATGAGCAATGTGGCTGCTCTGAGAACCTGTGGGGACAAGCAAAACAAACCTAAGAAAACCCACACGTGACCACTCTCCCAAAACCTCCCGAATTTTGAGGACACTTTTACCTCATCCCTCTGAACACAATGACTGGACATCAAATTTGCAAGACTGTTCAGTCCTTCCTTTGGGCATCAGACTCATCTAGAATTATGGTATCGTGGAAGCGAATTCATTAATCTGATATATTGGAGGACTTTGTGTTACCAATATTATAGCTGCATACAAAAGCAGAGGATTTCACACTGCATCCAGAAAACAATGAACCATGTTCTTTGGAGCTGCTTTTACTAAAACAGGAAGGAACTAAATTATTGCCTGCAAGTGCCAGGTAGGCCAGGGAGCAAACAGAATGAGAGAAAAACTAATAAGAAAATTTAATTTCTGAAAATAGCTACACTTAAATGGTCAAGATTAGTCCATGTCCAGAGGGAATGAATAGTTCCTAGAAACTGAGAACACAAACTGAAACTCAAATGTAGACTGGCCTAGAGAGTATCTGTGAGAGTCAGGAGCCAGAAACTTGTCAGGTAAGATGCAGGACACATCTACACTGCCAGCACACAGTCGCCAAAACACTCCACATCTCATGCCAATTCTTCCTTCCTCCTCCACCTTTTCACCTGGACTGTATACAGAAAAAAAACTGAAAGTGCTTGCTCTTGAAGTAACAACATTTTTAGTCCAGAACGTTTATGGTAGAAGAGTTATTTTATTCTGCCAAAAGTGTCTGACTACTGAGTGAAGCAGCAGCACTGCAGTCATTACATTGCACAAATTCCAACATTTTGCATGTGCTTTTGATGCTGCTGCCCCAACTGACAAGAGCTTGCAGGACTGTCCTTATGGCCTAAGGAATGTGTCCTTCCATCCCCACTGCTCCTCAGAAATGGGGGATTCTTTTGTGACCTAACCAGCATCGCTCAGGGCACACATTGCCAAAGAAAACAAATAACCTGTCTTTCCTGCCTAAAAGCACTTCCTCATAAATTTGAACACACACATGCCATGAAATCACCCAATCCAGTAGAAGAGGTCATGCCCTCTTTGGCCATCCTAAAGCAGGCTGAAGAAAAGTAGCACACAAAGCTAAGTGAGCTGTGCATTTTTTGTGTAGAACAAGACCACAACACTCCCAGAATCTGGAAATATTCCAGCAACACCCTGTTGGATAGACCAAAGACACCAGACAGATGACTGAACATAGCCAGTGGCTTGCTTGCCACAAAAGTCTGCCCAGGATTTATTTTAGCTTATTTTTTCCTCAAATCAATAGTTTTATTCTAAAAAGTTAGAATGGGAATCTTGAAAGAGAACTCTAAAATACCTTGAGGATTTGACTTCACCATTCTAAATCATTATTTTCCCACCTATATAATAGACACCTCAAAGGTAC
>VYZR01041296.1:32386-71397 GCA_013400675.1 Oxylabes madagascariensis | reverse complement strand
CCAGCAGTGTTGGGCTCTTCCAATGATCCGTTCTTCTCTATTTATGCATTTTCCTTTTTTTTAACTTTTTCTATACTATTCTACCTGTTAAACCCACAAAGAAAATCCCTATGTAGGCTATTGAACCCTCTGAAAATATTCCAGAAGAAATTCCCTATTCATGGTACCCCAGGAGCTCCCGTTCCGGACCTTAATTTGGCAGTGACATCTCCAGCAAACACTTCCAAGGATTGTTTACTTACAATGGCATTTGAAAATGTTAAGCATCTGAGGCATTGCTCTCTGAACACAGACATACATCTCAGACATGCTATCTGGAAGATAATCACTTGATTTTCAAGGTCCAATTAATTACTTCAAAGTTCACTCCCTCAGAAAAAAAGTACTTTAAAGGACACCAGCAAGGACAAAACTTTCCCAAAGCTTATCAAAGCCACATGAAAAAAGGCTCCTTTTCTTGCTGAGGATGGTACAGAAGCAAAAAGCAGCGTGTGCTGCTTCTCCAGCACTTTTACACACACAAGAGTGGAACTACAAAAAGGTTCTTGGGAAAGGCTCTATAAATAAAGTGGCAGCAGGACGNATTACAGACATAAATGACAAAGCTCAAAGGAGTAAGAGAGCTTTGCAAGCCTAGGTGCTTCTAACCTGAACTATGAGAAGACCAGAAACACTCCTGAGTAAGGTGTCAACAGAATAGCAAAAAAAATTTGTGTTAAATCATTATTTCTAACTTGGAAAGTTACCTGGAAATCTTCANCAAGAGTGGGACTACAAAAAGGTTCTTGGGAAAGGCTCTATAAATAAAGTGGCAGCAGGACGGTGGGAAGGAGGAGGACTTCACAGCACACTGACTTTTATGGTAATTTCTTACAGGGTTCCCAGCAAAAGCAATTATTTGTGAGACAAACTGCCTTCCTGCAAATCCCTTTCCCCACTAATTGAAGCAAAAAACCCAACAGCTCCTGTGCCCACCACCTCCACACCCAAAAAATCCCTACAACCACCCCTGTCCTCGCAGTGATCTGGCAGCCGCTCAACTCACAACCAGCTAAATTGTTCTGCTTTTTGGTCACAGATCCAGCTTTCGGGGCACAGGCATCCTTCCCTTCTGATCCCTCCGTGTTTGGGACTGAGGATTTTGGTGGAAATCTCAACAGCCACCCATGGGACACCTGCAGATGCCTGAAGGGGCCGGCTGGAGACAGCTTGGCTGGACAGGCACGTGCAAAAGACTCACAGGAAAAACGTGGGCAACAGCTGAGCAGGGAAAAGACAAAACATTTTCCGATTAGCACATCACGTTAAGGTTTGGTTATTGGCTGCAGGACAGGATGCAAGTTGGAAAACTGAGTGTTTGGGACACTGGTGAATACGCTTAAATCTGCTGTTTTCCGTGACAGTTATTGTTTGTCTTGCAAAAAAGACTCACAAGTTACACATTTCATAATAAATATCTGATTAATTAGAAAATAAATCTCTATGTTTAGCCTGACTTAAGCTCGTCTTCTTTGTTCACAGGTCTACTTCTCTTTTTAGCAAGTGCAACAAGAGCTTCAACAAAAGCACTAACCATTCACAGACATTTCCTTCGGAACTTTCCATCAACGTTGGCCAGGCCAAGCCTTTCTTTATTTATTGCGTAACCCTTCTAGGGGGTAAATACATATAATCCAGGCAATAACAGCAGACTTGTTTTCTCCTGACTTCCTTCACATGGATAAAACTCTTGGGGGAAACTTGATCTCAAAAAAACCAAACAAAAATCAACCATCCTGTGATGTCCCACCACAACACATTGCCTTGAGAAATGTGCCCAAGCACACATGGATGCGTTTGACTCCCCCAGCTTTTAAGTGCCTGCGCTTCCTGAGCTTTAAAAACTCCTGACACTATGTTTACATGCCCAAAACAATCCTTTCCCATGGAATTTCACCAATTTCATATGCCCTGGGAAATGAAGAGCTGGAACACATTCAATACAAGCAAATACACACAATAAAACAAGCTGAAATGGCTGAGACTTTTAGGGATGATACACAGCAGAAGGCAACAGAAACTGATTTACTATTATTCTCTTTGCAATCGAACCAAACAGAAAAGTATTGCATGAATTGTAACAACATTTTCATTCTTCGAAGGATATCAGTGAGATAACGATTATATGGAAATGCTAAGTTCTAAAGTTTCTCCCCAACAACACACAGTACTACATCTAATTACTTACAGAACTTCTTTCAGGTAGGCATTAAAAATACAAACCTCATTCCAAACTTCCCCTGCTTCCTAGATGTTTAGTGAGAAGTAGCATAACAGCCAACAAAAAAGTATTTAGCTGACAACTATTAAAGGAGCTTTTTACTTTTGACTTGAGGCTTCAAATATTACACACACACTAGAGACTGCTAAAAAAAATGGATTTTTGGGATTGCAGGATGCCCAGTCACAGGTCAGAATCCCATTCTGTCAATTATTTTAGGCTTGGGACTGGAAGAAAGCAGCACAACAGCCTTGACTGCTACAACCCGTCAGAGAGGGACTCTTGGCCCGTCCAACATTATCACTCCCCCTTTCCAAAGGAACTATTTCTTTACAGCAAGAGGGAGCTTGCTTTAATGTTCCATCTGAAGGACAGAACCCAGACTAGGGACTGGCTCAGTCTTATTTCTGCTAAGTAAAGATTAGTTATGGGCTTTCAAGAACTGCATTAAAAATCACAGAATTTTACAGTAAATTTCACACCATTTCAAAGCATTTGTGTTGAGAACAACCCTAAATAGCAAAGTGGACCTTATAAAACACTGATTTCTATTTAAAAAAATTCTGAAGTGTCTGTATTAAACTCTTTCATGTTGTATCACTAAACTTTTCATTGCTTCTCCTGAGGTCTGTGTTGTCACAAAGCAGGGAAGGAGTCCAGCCCAAATCCAGTATTTCCCAAATCTCAGCCAGCAGCCAAAACACAGAAATGGAATCACTCCATTGACTCACACTGAAATTAAAGGGGAGCTTTTAGAAGCATTTTCTACCTTTTGAAGCTCCTGCCAATATCAAACCAATACTCACCTCAAAAAGAGGATCTGAATTCTGCTTCTCTACCTCTTAGAGATCCATCTATTAAAGCTTTAAGATTTCACAAGGACACAGTGAGATCTGCCACAAAAGCTGTACTCTGTCAGCACCTTGAAGAATTTAAACTTCATTCGGTTGCACCCAAAAATTTTCTCATTTATGCATGTCCAAGTTAAAAAATTCTTTTATATGGACATTTTGCCTTAAAAATACAAAAACCTTTCAACATTAAGGGTTGTGGAAAGGTCTAGGGACATTTTCAATAACTTTTGCTTGATAAGTTAAAGACAAATGCTGTAGGTTTCATATGAATACAATTATAGCTTTTTTTTCCCCCCAGAGCTGTCAGTCAGCCTCTTGCAAAGTAATGCCAGTGAACTTGACAAGACATCAGATTACATTTCTGTCAGCTTTAATGTTAGAAATTTATTTTCATTAATTACTCCAGTCAATCAAAAAGGAGAAAGTAATTTTTATACCTTATACTTTTACTTTTCTTCACTGAATGCATGGATTGAAGCAGTGGAGCAGCTGTGCTTTCAAGAGAAATTACTGGCCCCAAATACGCAAAAGTTGACTCAAACCTCCAGTCTCACAGTGAGATCTGTGACATACATGTCAGGGCATTGCCCAGAATTCAGATCTGGTTATCAGAACTGATTCTGTCCCAAGTTGACATGAAAAGGTGAAATTCAGCAAAATGTGGCTCATTCACAGAACTCCTCTCCCAGTTCTTCACAATTCAAACAGTTTTCTCTTTTACCAGAAGGCATCCTGAGTTTTCATCTCCCTACCAATGTAAACTAACAGGTCCTTCTTCCTAAAAAAATAACCAAGTATACTCATTAATTCCAGAATTTTTCTTCAGTGGATGCATCCTGAGCATTGGGAATTGTACCAGCTCACACAGCAAGCACAACTGCTTTTGTAATCACACAGTGAAGTCATTTTCCCCTCATACTAACAGAGGAGAAATCATGAACAAAGCTTAAACCTAAAACCAAAATTTTAACCTGCTTTCCCCTGTTTTTAAAAAAGTTTAAGTAACCATAGATGCCAAATAACAGCAACCCAGCAAAAATTCATTCACGTTTTTTATTTCTCCAATGACAATAGCAGAAAAGCTCCAATCACTGCATCTTCCACTATAGCTGTACTTCTACTTCAAAATTTTGAGTTGTTGCTGTTTTTTCTCAAAATACAGCATTATTTCATTGGACAAAGCATCAGTATCTCTGCTAGAGCGGCTTCACTTCAACACATTTTTACTGCCAAATGCAGCTCCGTGTGGATGTTGAAGAGGTTGCAGTACCACCCATCCAAACACTTAACTTTGCTCACTACAAACAAGGGTTATGCAACAACAAACTCGTGTGTTTTGTAGTCTCCCCAACTCCACCTTCCTTGAGAGGGCAAGGAATTACACAAGGAAATTATCTGAACTGCAGAGAAAGTTGTAATGGCAACAACAACAAAGAAAGAGCCAGATGAAGTCACTCTCTGGATTAGGAGTTTTCTTGTTTGGCTTTCACACTTGCAGAGAAAAGTTCAGCGTCACTGAGTACGCAACTTCTCAATGCCTCTCAAGGGTTACACACAACCAGCCACACAGCCACTCCAAAAGAAGCCTGGAAGTTTTCTTAGCACCTAATATCCTGATAATTATTTCCAGTCACTTTAAAAGGCCAAGCTAATGATTACACTTGTAGCAACAGGTGTGGATTCTCCACAGCTGGCAGCAAGCCTTTCCTCGGCTCAATTCTGCCTCATTGCTATTCACCTGCAGGAACAGGAAGCCCAATGCCCTTGGGAGAAGACTCAGACGCAGCTAATGATTATCCACAGAGGGGTGACAGGGCCAGGAAACAGACCCTGTCAAACACCACACCCCCATGGAGGAGATCAGCGTCTCACAGGGTTTCAGACCAGCACTGCCCAAGCACACTCTTGATTTCCACTTCCTAAAAGTGCATTTCAAGGGCTTGGAGCAACTGTGCTCACAGCAGACTACCTAACACTGTCTGCTCCTGTAACAGTGGCACAGCAATGCCTTCAGTGACACTGGAGAGTTACTTGGTTCTGAGAGCTCAGGAAAAACTCATTTCCCAGTCCCAGGAGCTCACAAGGCTCCACACAGACAGGAGATGGTAGCACAAAGCTTCACTCTGCAGAAGTTCTTTGGTAGGTGGATAAGCACTGTCTCCCAGAAGATGCCACCAGCAAACAACTGCATTTAGCTCCTGGCTGACAAACTGGGGATTCTTGTTAGAGGCTGCCTGGTGACCCATCTCACCTTTCTCCCAAAGGACAAGTTATCTTCAAAAAAAACCTCCAAAAAAGCCTAGAAAAGTTATAGTCGGGTTGAATAATCTACCAGTATTTAAATACATTCCATATTGCCTTACCAGACTTTCCCTTTTCTCCATCTGCTGCAGGATTACAAGGAAGGAAAGAAGTTTGGTCCACTACTTTGAAAGCCTTCAAGGTAGCTTCTAATTATTTGGGCCAGCACTTATTTGTCACTGCAGGATTAGGCAGATACAGGTGATGAGGAAATGAGCATCGGTACCTCCATCATTTTAATTGACTTCTAAATTGTCAAGGAATGAAAGGCTGCTACCATAAGGATAGATCCCAGAGAAGAACCTGCTCCATGAGGGAGGTAGCAGTTAAACAACAGCTACAGCATCACTCAACAAGAAGCAGCCTTGCTCACACACAGGGTAAGCACGCTGCAGAGAATGCCTGGAGATGTGGGATTTAAAAATGGGAAACAAATACCAAGTGTTTCTTCCCTCCCCAAACAATGAAGTCCCCAAACAATGAAGTACAGTGAATTCTGCTTTAATACAGCTGTACACTAAAGGATTCATTTTTTCTTGCCATCAGGAACAAGGTTGCTCAGAAGAGCTTGTTTGGATGAGCATGTTGGATCAGAGCGGGCCCAGGCTGGCTCTGCGTGGCACAGCATAGCCACAATGCTTTACAGAACTCACCACCTGCCTGAGCTGTGAAAATCCTTAAAAACTCACCTAGAACTTTATCTACAACAAAATCCCCTCCACGCCTCTCTATTTTGTGTGATCCTGTGAAAATAAGTGCATTTCAGAGTGTCACAGCTATCGGACACCCTTTGTGGATGTGACAGCAGCACGTCTAGACAGTGGCAGAACCAACACGGCCTCCTTGCTCCCTCATGTCACCTTCTCTGGAGCCAGCATCAGCCAGGCTGTTCTCCCTCTGCCAGCTCTAATGGCCCAGAGGAGTTTGGAGGGAGTTGTTTGTGCCTCAGGGTCACCCTCGAGCTAAGCCTCTGTGCGGGAGCGCTTGGTGGCATCCCCCAAGCCCCAGGAATGAGCTCACATGGATGAACTGAAGGGTCAGCAGCTCACCGGCAACACCTCACAGGGCTGAGAGGAGGGACAGCCCGTGGAAACCTCATAAAAATAACCACCACGAACCAGGAACACTCCAACTATGCCAGGAACACCAAATTAGCATCCCCAATTCAGCAAAAGCCAGAAGCCCCCAAATGTAACTCTTCTCACTCACACGGAAGGCTAGACAATGCTTAAAGACCTGAGGACACAAATCTCTACCACAGTGTGTGCTGGTGATGTGGATACTCATGAATTACCACTTATCTTAAGAAGGTACCTTGCTGGAAAAAAAATTCCTGGGCACAAATCTAAGGCAACACATAAAAGCTTCTAGCTAAAAACTGATTCAGCTTCAAAGACCAAGCTTTATAACTGGTTTGCTTTCTATCTTGACAGCATGCACATGAACTCACTTAAATACTGCTTGATTTTGAATTTTCAGACATAAATTTATGCTTCTTACTACAATCAAATAAATAAAGCTAAAGAGGAACAAACATGTTTTCCTCTTTCAGCGAAGGACCTTTCCAATGCCCAGCTGTGTAACTGTACTCCCATACATCTTCATCTTACTCTGAAGTTTAAAACCCACACATTTTAGCTTGCGTGCTTAGAAAATGGCCTAAGTGAAAAAGATTCTGGAGTTCAAACAAAACGCTCTAAGCTATCTCCCCGTGGTTTGCAAAGGGAGGATTTTTTTGCACTTTAATGCAATATTCATTAGTTATTTGCCTCCTGATCTAAGGTTTCCATTTCAAAAGCTGTTTATCATCAGTGTAACATTTTGAAGTGACTGGAAAGCATAAGTCTGCCTACAGTTCTACAGTTGTGAGGCTGCCAGGTAAGCAGCAGAGCTCTCCATCCCCAATTCCTGCTCTCCACAGCGCACACCAGCACTGTCAGACCAGCAGTCCAACACTGCCCTGGGTGTCACTCCACAACCCCAACACATTTCTGAATTACAGAAGCATCTCTGATACACCATTACCATGTCATGTGTTCTGTAAGTAGGATGGAAAAAAACCTAGAGGATGCAGTTTGACAGAACACACGGTTAACGAAGATTTCCAGGCCACACAATTGCAGGATCTTGCAATATATTGCATTTTTTTCTCATGTTGTTGATTCGTGCAGTAGTTTGTTCATCAGCAGCTGTCTGACTGGAATTGAGTCTCTGGAGCAAACACTGCCATTCCTATCATAATATCAGTCAAAGGCATTCTCAGGCCGCTCCTGGGAGATCACATATTTTAAAGTACATTAACTTCTCGGGAGTTAAGGATGGGGCAGGGGGAAAAAAAAAAAAATTAAGCATATTCACAGAGCTCTATGTTTGTGGCACATTTAAAACTCCAGAATCTCCTTTTAGACAACCTCTGGGGAAAAAAAAGCCCAGGCACATTTAGACACAAGAGAGATGACTGATCTCCAAAGTCAACAGAACATAAATTTCTTAATCCACATCAGAGAATGGCTTGCGTCTTCAGGCAAATTTAGGTTAGAATACTGCACTGTCACCTCAACTAACGAGTGAAGGGTAAAGTACAGATACAGATAAAAATAACATCATTATTATTTGTCTTTAACAAAATCCAAGTAAGTTTGGATTTAAACCAGAACTGTTCATTCTCCTTACATGACAGTAGACAGATACTCCGGTCTATTCCTACTCCCCATGACTATAACTGAAGTCAAACATGACATTCAAGATTTCCAAAAGCATTCCATTCAGTGCAAGGCGGCTTCCTTCGCTCAGAGTAATGAGTCTGATCCCACAAGTTAGCCTATTTCATTTTATACACACCTGCAGAATCAAGTATTAAAAAATACTTTTAAAAGCCCAATTATGAAGTCAAGCGAGTAGATCTGGGTTTTGACATTTCCCAGAGGTTACAGAGCTACAAAAGCCTGGTGGCTTGTCCTTGCTACTCACGCAGCAACATATGCCTGATAAATTCACTTGAACTCCTCTCATGAGAAGGTTATTTATGAACAGCTCCTTCATTGCCCAACCAGCGCTCTCCACCTCTACAGGTAATAAATACAGATGAAAGCCAGTAGGGCTTTCATTCAGCAATTCCTTTCTCAAATGATATAAACTTGGTGTCCTACATCCACCAGCCCTTCAACGGCGGACAAAAGCTGCCTTTTCAGTTTGAGTCTTTGACTTGAAACAATGCTATTCTCTCTTTTTTGGCATATAATTTTATTGGGTCATAACAGCTTGTTCCACGTTCTCAGACTAATTCTGTAAATCATTTGCACCAAAATTAATCACATCAATATATGAACATTCAGACCACCCAACAGTCTATATTCCCACATAAAGCCAAGCCAATCACACAACTTATCTAATGCCACTAGGCTATTACACTAATGGAGTAGATTTTACAATTTCTGAAACAGTCCACGAAGATTATGTATGACTTATTCCCATAGATCTTACTCTTTGAGTCATGCCCATATAATTAGCATTTTTTAGTCTCTAGGGAATTTACCGTTAACTTATAATGCCCTCATGATTCAGAGATTATCCTCATGTTGGTGTCATCATCATGCAGATTAAATTCAAATGTACAAAATCAACACATGGCTGAAACAGCTCAGTTTCACCAATCTCACATATAGATGTGCTTCAAATCCCTCTTTTGAATCAGGCCAAGGGAGATGGGGGCTTAAGTCTCTCCAGACCCTGAGGGATCTCACACTGGTCAATCACAATTTATACAACAGCAAAACTCAAGCACTTTGTTCTAAGGTTCCCAGAAGCAAGTCTAGTCAGTGCCACCAGCTGGATGCTTCACTTCCATCTCTCCCTTTTCCCTCCACCTCCAAGCCCTCTGTGGATTCAGGAGGTGAGTGACCTGCCAGCCACCATCACGCTCTGCACAGGGCAGGTAAAGCTGAATGAGTCCAGCCTGTGAATCCTGGGATGCAAATGCCAGCTCCAGGTGTTGGCCGTCTGTCCTTCAGGGGCCACAGTCTGAGGTCACATAAAATTGCAACAGCAATATCAGCCAAACGTGTCTCCAGTCTCACGACGCAGGACAGTTTTAGCAAGTTTGGGTTCATATTTCGAGCCTTGGAAATCCTCAGATGCCACCAGTGTCTGACAGCCACGAACAGAGCACCCTTTTGTGTCACTAGCAGCACCCAGGAACCATTCCTTAGGCTCTGAGCTGAGACTGCTGCAGACTGGCACTTTGGACTTGGTTCATTAAAATCACCACTTCTGTTTCTCATTGTTCTGATAATATAATCCCATGGCAACAAATGAGAAGCTCCAAATTATATGCATGGCTCTGAGAGGAAGTGAACAGTTCCTGTATATGCAAACTTTGATCTACTGCAGGATGGTCAACAGCATCTGTTACTCTAATATCCCACATTATTACAGCCATTTAGCTAAACAGATCATAAAAAGATTGTTCTGTTAGCCATCTTCCTGGCAGAAATCCAGGGAAGTTGCTGAGTGGCCATGACCAAGTACCAGCATAAATCCAAAGGATTTGGAGTGATGGCTGGGGCTAAATTCCTGCATTCTTCACTGGTAGGAGCCTTACATTGTTGTTTTCAGGCCCACATTTTTAGCTACAATATTATCCATGTGTCTAAGCACTCTGAAGAAGGTGACACAAAGTGACATGCCACATACAGTTACACTTGTAATTGCCAGTCCAACCATACCCGAGTCTCTGTCACATTTTAAACCTGCTCTGAAGGGGATCAGTGAAGAGCTGTTTTAACATAACAGGAGTGTAGCAGAGCGGCACACTCCGTCTGCACTGCACAGCAACTCCAGAAATGAAAGAAAAGCCAAAAGCCATCCTTTGGCACTGGCAAAATTCCTGCACGAGGACACAGGACATGCTCAGGAAACCAAGATATCACTCAAGACAAAGCTGCGAAGCAGAATTTGAGGCAGGAAGAGCAAAGAGAGGAAGAAGGACCCTAAATTTTAGCCTGAAACCCTGTAAATATTGAATGAAATGCCAGGGAAAAGTAGAGGCAGAACGGGGGGAAAAAAAAGAGCTTCACTCAGCATTATGAAATGTCTTTTGTCAGTTGTCAGCAAAGAGAAAAAACATTTTGAAGGAATTAAGAGGTCTTATTTCAACAATCAGCTTTGCAACAGGACTAAGACAAGCCTTTAGATAATTCCACATGCATGCTGTGACTACAAAAGAGCAGGTAATTCTCCCCTTACATAAAGGCTGCAAAGTCTAAACTATTCGGTGAAATGCAGGCACGCTATGGCAGAAAGTGCAAATATTTCAGTCTGCCGGTCAGAACAGCTGAGCTGACCTCCTTTCTTTACCTTACCTATAATACCCCTCTTCTGGGTCCTTGATTTCAGTAGAAACATTGATTGAAAGCCCAATATATGTGAAAGAGGGACCTAAATCTGGGTATGCAACACACAGCTATGCAAAAGATACTGGTATGAGTTGTCAGTGACAAGATAAATTTGCAGGCAGTACACTGAAAAATCTCCTGGCAGGAGAAAAGCAGTGCCACTCTTCAAACTGGTTTTCCGTATTTTAGAATATACTGCATGCAAGTCTAAGGAGAGGAGCTTTTCAGCTCATCCATCCAGCATGTATGACATCAATATGCTCACAGAGTCCTACTGCAGCATCTCTGACAGGTTCCTCCCCGCAATTTTCGCTGGCAAAAATGCCTGAAGGTTTGTGTCTTCAGGTGTCTGCAACAGGGAATGATGCAAAGCCACGGATTTAGCTGAGATCATTTCAAACTATGACACTTGCTGCTAGCAATTTGTCAATAATCCAGCTTACTCTGCAACAAGGGTTTTCCAGCCAGCCCAAAGCCAGACTGCAGCATGGTGATGGACTGTGCTCCCACAGAAAGGGCATTGCCTGCTGGGCTCCTCTGGACACCATTTTCACAGGGCACTGACAGACACACAGCACTTAAAGCAGCTGCTAAAGCGCTTTCCTTTGCTGCCAAGCACCAGTTACTCATCAAACACCTCAGTGAATTATGGACCATTGGAACACTATAATGAATCACATTGCTTTCAAGGAAATGCTGCTTTTTAAGTAAAGATCGATGGAGGATCTGCCCCTAAAAAAAAACTCAGCTTCATGGGAAAAGCCCTGAGCAAGGAACTGAAAGGAAAAGTTCCCCTATCTTCAAATTTTACAATCACCATCACCCTGTGTCAGGGAAAGTATTTTTGATTTTTGAATGATTCTGCCTGGTTCTCTGCTGTGGTATGTTACCTTAAATTTAGAGGGATTTTCTGTGTGAACAACATGGTCCTATCCTTATTTTACTAGCTAGCAAGCAAATCTGGATTCAAAGCAGAAGACCCACCTTTATTTTACTTCTCTCTATTTCTAGGGAAAAGTAAAGGCTGAAGCCATCACTGTACGGTTCTAAAAGTTGCCTTAAATACAGAGTATGTTTTAAATGTCCCAGTCTCAAAGTTGAAAGTGCCAAGATAGACTACCTGAATTCTGGGCTGTACTCCTAACTTCCAAGCATTAGTGTTCCACTTCATAATACATTTTATTAAATAAGGCCCAATGTCTAACTGTCCTGGGCAAACACAGGGCAGCTAGAATTAAAGAAAAAGCTTCCTTCAGAATTTCATTATTGTTTTAACAAGGCTTCAACAAGCACCACTCAGTACCAAGCAGCTCTACCCGGCTAATCAATATTTTCATTATGATTCTCATTACAGCACTTAGTGCTGTTTATCAGTCAGAGATAACCAGCTCCCTGGGTAGTGAAGCACCTGTCCAAATTACCCACAGGCCCCTTAAGTGAGAAATATTGTGCAGTAACCACATTAAAACTCCCACGGTTTGTTCACCTCAGTCAGCGGCGAGTTGGCTGTCAACAACCAGAACCTGAAACAGCTCCCAACCCACGGAGCTCTCCAGCTTTGGGGCAGGCTCTGTCACCTGGAGCAGCCAGGGATGTCACACCCCAAGAGAGTCTGCACAGGCAGCAGCAAAAGGCTCAGTAAAGCTCTGCAGGCACACTGTGACCGGCCTTGGGATCAGCGGGAGGTTCTGGTAATCCCCAGCCTCGGACAGCACAAGAGCTCTTCGGGATGTGGCACTGAGGTAGAATTTCACTTTTGATGTGTGAGTGCAGCCTTGAAATAGCAGTGCTATATATACCCCCAGCTGCATTGGGTAATTGGGCAGCTGAGTGTCTGACATGCCCCGGAGAGTCAGGATTTACAGACCTTCTCCAGCCCCCAGCAGTTCTCCGGGACAACAGAACACCCTGTTCCTCTCTCATGATGCAGAGCACACCTTGGATAAGGGCATGGGCCAGCCTCCACAATAAAAATCCAGACAATGGAAACGTTCCTGGGATATGAATGAGGAGAAACCTACATCCTCTACATGGTAGCCCCTGCTCCTTGCCCACACTGAGGGCACGAGGAACAGCACAGCCTCAGAGAGCTACAACATCACAGACTGGTTCTCAGAGATGAGAACATGCCCCTGTTATGGGTTTTCTGTTCACAAGTAAAGGATGGGCATCAGGAAGTTACACTGCTAAACGTGCCTGCATGGAAAGATTAGCTGGAAGTAGTAACGAAGAAAAATTCTCACTTGCTGCCTGGTGTGGAGCCCTAACTGTGGAAAGGCAAGACCAGGAGGTTTGCTGCTGGCAGCACACATAGCACACCTACACAAACCACAGCCAGGGGAAGGTACAGTCTCCCCTCTTTTGGGGATTTGACACCCTCCATAGCTTGGTCAGAGATTCAGTAGCACAACTGACAGCTGGCAAGGAGATACAGCAGCACAGGAGTCTGCCCATGGATTTTACATACCTTCTAATCCACTGGAATATTTGCAGGAGACTGGCAATGGAAAAAACATCTGTACAGTTAGAATTATTCAAAAATAACAGACACACACAGAGCAAACCTAAAACTCTTATAATCTGCAGCATTCGAAGCTGTTACTGTGTTTTCCCAATGCTGGGTTAATACAAGTTGTCTGTAAAAAAAGACAGGACTGAGATGATTCCCTAGGAAAGGAAGCTACAGAGGGCCTTATGTCCTTACACACGAATCCCAAACCAAAAAGGAAGGCAGTGTGGTACAATGGAGCACGTTGTTACCACTGAACATCCAGGCCAGGGGCATTTCTGCCCTGTGTGATGCCAGCTGCAAGTGTGCAGAGTGTGTAAAATGCCACAACTGTAGGAGCAGGCAGGAGGGGAAAGCAGGGTCAAGTCCACTTTTTTAGTGGTAAAAAGCCTTAAGGTAAATAAGGCAAGGATTAGTGCAAAACTGTCATTTATTGCCACTCACTTGTATTTTAAGAGAGTCTTTCAAACTCCTCAAACGAAAAAAGAGAGTCCCAAATTTCTAACACAGTTCTCCCATAGCACTGATTCCTGCTGAAGCGCATATGTTCACACAGGAAGACCACATGTATGGAGACAGAATATATCTTATTTAAAGATCATTATTTTTGGAGCGCTCTCTCTCACACAGCTTAAAAAAAAAAAAATCCCTGAAAGCATAATAGGGAGAGGAAGCAGCCAGGATGTGAAGCATTACAGAGAAGTCAATCCAACAGGCACACCAGGAGGTCAGCTATCCTTCCAAAGATCAGGAAAGCTGATGTGCTAGGAGCCAATTCTTGAACTATGCTAATAATAGGTCAGTCAGCAAAGCTGGTGCTGCACATTCAACCAAATCAATGTACAAGCTGCAAGCACAAACACAAGAGAATTTTTTTTAATTAAGGAGGCAAGAAGGAGACTGCAGGCTGGCTTATGACAGCGACTCCGTTTACTGCAAGCCCTGCTCAGCTGGAAAACACACCAGGAAGGCACTTTAGGGGATGTTGATCAACTTGGACACAAGCTTTCTTTACTGAGCTATTTAAATTGAAATTTGTAACAGCAAAACAGTTTCCAGCACACAGATCATAAAAAAATCTCTTGCATCAAAATTCAAGTTAGCAAATTTTTGCAACATCCGACATTTTTATCCATTTACAGCCAAAGCTTACAAAGTCTCAGTCCTGTGAAACAAAAGACAACCTACAATCTCATCTTCATAGGAAAGCCACAACCCACGTTCAATAGACAGCAAGGATAATATTCTCACATGAAATAAAATGTCAGGGTTGTTCTCAGTGCCCGAGAACCCAGCAACACATAAATTTGACTGACTCCAGAGTCATCCTCACTTGCTGAGGTTCTTTGGCTTCCTCACTTCAGCAACTGCACCTGTGTTGTGGATTAAACTCAACGCCTCATTTTCTATTCCTGCCTGCCTCACAAGAAGGGAGATATTTAGCAGTGGGAAATGCTTATTAGAGAACTGTGTTTGATGTAGTACCATTTCCCTAATGGGCCTTGAACAATTTCCATGTTTTGAAAGCAGAGAGATTTCCTTTAAATCAGCAGCCTGATGGGAAGCTGACCTCCATGAAATATTTCCTCCCATTTTGACTGTCTGTGGCAATTCCCTACCACTTTCCCTGTCTTCTTTTATTCCGCTCACATGCGGATTTTTAAAGTTGTTGGGAAAAAAAAACACGAGCTGTTCTCAGGTTCCTAATGCCACCATGGTGCCTCCTGATGTCACACCTCAAATTCATGAATCACAAAGACTGAAAAACCTTTTTTGAAAAAGGTTTTTTCAAAAAACCTTATTTGCTGTGCCACCACTATTATTTCACTGTCTGCTTCAGGTTCACTCCCAATTTCCAGTGTCATTAAGAAGCAAAACCTCACAACAGCACAACTCCTTGTCCCAGGGAAGTCCTCATCGAGATTTCCAGTGAAAAGATTAGCAGGACCTCCACAGAGGCATTTCCACCTTCCAGAACCTGGAACCCCTTATGCTGAAATTTCCAACTGAAATAAAACAAGCAACCCCTGCTCCCAAAAATCAGGGACAATCCACTTTCAGCTTGGCACTCAGTTCACACATGCAGGAGTAGAGCAAGTTCAGCGCAACACCATTCATTAATCAATTTTACTTTCCCTTCAGTAGGAGAGGATTATGATCTGATATCAAAAGTGTCCCATGGATAAAAAAGAACTTTCTCAGTTTTGGTATTATTTCCCTTTGTGCCCATCTAACACTGGAGAATGTGCAGGTGGGTGCAAATTAGAATTTGTTTTTTTGTTTTTACAGAAGTCCATGGAGAAAACCTCAGAAGTAGTAGGGCAGTGAGAATACAAGACATCTCATACAGAATAAATAAAAAAGCGACAACAAAAAACATCCTCCGCAAGTCTTGCTCATGCCTGGTAGAATGCCAGGACACGGACCCAAGTAATTCCAACTCCTGTGTTCCACAGCTGAAGCAAGGACAAATCTGCTCATTTGGCAAAATGTGATAGAGGCCCATGTATCCAATACTCATCATGAAACAGAATTAATGGAAAGCAATGGTGATTGCTGAAATGCTAAGGATGCTACAGGAATGAATAAGAAAAGTGAGATTATCACTGCACACGTTAAAATATTCCTTTATAAGGACATGTGGGCATTATTTTTTCTCATTCCATTAATTGCATTTACAGTCTCCAGTTTTTTAAGGGTTTAAGTTATTTAGCTTTTTTTTTCTGTTTACATGCCAGAGAGAGAGGTGTGAATACATGTTTAATGATGCACTTCTTGGACGTTTTCAGTGCTGAGATGCACGACTGGGTAACCTTGCTCTTGAATAAATTAAGCCAAACAGTTGAGATTTGGAGCAGGTATTTTTAAACCTGGTATGAGTAAATATTCCACTCTCATTAAACTACTAAGTGCATTTTAAATATTGATATATTAACTTCAGTCTTTATTGTATGCTTGTCAAATGTAAAGCATATATAGACGTAATGTAAACATTTTTGACCCATAGGGCAATACAAATACTGACCCAGTTGTTTTAAAGCTCCGCTTCAAAAGAGACAAAAAAACTCTCTTACATAACAGGCAAAATCCCCAGCAGCTGGAAAAACGCCACATCATCTTCCATTTGGGTGAGGGCAATGGGATTGCCACAGAATCTACAAACATGCTGAAGCCAAACCTAATCCTCCCGAATCCTACCTACAGCCCTCGGGCTCCACTTCCCACATTCCCTCTGTCATCTGTGCTGGGTTTTCAGGCCCAAAGGAACTCAGGATCACATCAGGACACCAGAATGGAAAGGACCATCCAAGTCAGAAAAATCCTCTCATCTTTTTATCATAAGGAACCACTTCATGGACTCTCACGGCACAAGAGAGCTCCAGCTCGAGGCACAGGATTATTGCTCCAGGCTCTTGTATCAAGCTCATATCCTGTGGCTGAGCTGCAGCATGCTGGCACCAGTTCTGCCAGTGATGCTCACAAACAAAAACAGGCCTGCTCCTGTTAGAGGAAAAACTCCCCCATTTTTTCCCTTGAAAACCACAAAACTGTCATTAAAAAAATGCACAGATCAAGTCTCTCTGCCTTGAGATACCTTCAGCCTGTCAGGAATGGCTGCCCATGAGTATTTCTGTGGCTTCACCACCCCATTTTCCCTCAAATATGCTTCAAATCTTGAGGTAGGAATGGTGCCATGTACACCATGAGGCTGGTCCTCCCTGTAGCTAAAGCCCTTGGCTGGGCTGTCCTGCTGCTCAGATTGCAAAGGGCTGAGGAGGGAAGCTCCAGCCTCACATCCCCACCCACACAGTATCAGCACTCGCAGGAGCTCCTCAACAAAACACTTCCTTTGGACAAACAAGACCATCATCTGTTTACAATAGAAGAAGAGTAGAAATGCTGCTGGCTCCCAGGAACTGGGCGCTTATGTTGAGCTTCACAACACAGACTGTTAAATCTCTTTTCGTGGTGCAGCGGGTGAGACTCGTCTGCATCCGTATTTTCAGCGTGCTGCCATGTCACTGCAGTTGCCCAGCTTTTAAAATGAAGGGGAATAAATCAGGATGTGCTAGTGAGAGAGAGGACAGCATATTAACCATCCTCAGACTTCTAAATCCCTAAATGGATCCACCACAAAAGCAATTAGCTGCTTTCCTCCTTTCCCTCCTTTTCTTGCACAGTGTTAGAATTGCACTGAGTCAACGGCTAAGGGACTTCTCCCAACATCCTTTTGATTGCATAACAACTTCCAGACAAAGAATGCAGTAGTAATAATGCACAAACTGCCTGACAATACTTTTTTCTTCTCCTAGTCTGTCTACACATCCATTAATACATTTATCCATAGACAGAAATCAGTCTCTGTCTGGCTTTGCTTTGCTTGCTGAGCTAAACACACCAAATGCTTCCAGCTTCTGCTCATCTCCTGAGAAATGCTTTTGATTATCACTCCTTTTTACTCCAGCAGACTCTCTTCACCTGGTTAAATTTTGATTTATCTGTCTTCCATGCTCATGACCAGAATAAGAACAAATGGAAGAAATGGCAATCCACGTAAAAAAAAAAAAAAAAAATCAAGAAATTGAGTTTTCAGTCAGGTCATAAAAATGCAACACCGCAATGAATTTTGTCTGGATTTGGATTTGCTGCAGTTAAGAAACATTACCTAAACAATAAGATAAGTAACAGACATAAGCTTGTCACATTAATTAATTTTTCTTTTAAAGCCCGTGTTGAGAATCAGTCAAGTAATAATATGGAATCAGCCAGCAGTCTGCATACAGATGAAGAAGAAAATATTCCAGAATCTTCAGCAACAAAAGAACTTCATATTGAAAAATACAATTAACATCAGAAAGCTGTCCTGCCATCTGTTCAAAACAAAAGGTATCAAATGTTCTTGCTGTTATCAGAAAATAAGGAAGTGCTATGGATGCCTTGATTTTGGAGGATTACCCTTACTGATGACAGCAACGTAAGCTGAAGTATGCAAATGCACAGAGAGCGTGTCAAAATGCAGATTACCACATGGGTCTCACCTAACTGCAAGATTGGAACTTAAACTAAATTACTTAACAGACCTTCGCACCACAAAAATTGCCACCCAATTGAAATAGTCTTTCACATGTGGCAGACCCTAAGTGAAAAGGATCTCCATGGGGCTGAAACTATGGATGATTGTTTATGAAAGGCACGCAGCTCCCGAGACTAAACTGGAAATTGGTACTGACTTATTTATCAGAAAGCTACAAGGGAAAGCAAGTGGGCAGTGCACACTGGTCATGTATATAAAACTTGACCCTCTGCAGCCTTTTGGACCCTCATCTGCTCCACTGCCCAGGCTCACTGGGCTGCAAACCCTGCGAGCACCAGCGGCTCATGGAGAGCTACAAGATGGGGTCAGAGACACCGAGGGAGGGCTGCTCTCCACAGGAATCTTCACCAGAACTTTGGGCTCTGACCGCACCAAGAGCAATCTCAAAGACTCTCCAGACCCACTGCCAGACAGCAGACACTACACATTATTTGCCTTGCCCTGCAACAGAGAAGAAACAGAAAAGGAAGGGAACAAGAAAACAATGCCAGAAGCAGCTTAACCAGCCAATAAGTTAGGGAAAGCTGCAGGGCTACAACCACCAGTTCTCTAAGCTAAATAAAAATATAGCGTGAGGGGATAGGTTTTCTGGTTTTGTTTTTCCCTCACAGTGATTCATGCAATTTTTGTGTAACTTTACTGATAAGGCAACAGCAAGCAAAGGAAGCAGAATCCTGTTTTAAGCAGCTCACCATTATCCACTGTGCTTCACACAGTGTCTGGCAAACAGGACACACAAATGGCTTGAGAGATGGCTGCTGCTCAGGCCTCATCTCCGCACCTTTTGCAGTCAGCTCCCAGAAAAACGTGCCTGATCAAGGAAGCTGGCAGCAGGCTTCTCCCACTTCATCACTTTGTTTAGCAAGGATTATCTTTCCACACACAGAAAATAGCAGGCCTTGCTCGTGACAAAAGCAATTGCTTAAAAAAATAAGACGGGGAAAAAAAGAGAAAGCGATCACAGAGGTTGTATTGTCCTCATATTTCTTCACATAGCTCCACTATCATCACAGGATCACTTCACACAAAGAGAAGGAAATTAAAGAGAATCTCCTATATAACCTCCTTTTTTCATGTATCTGCAATTTCACAATCAACATGAATCCAAATACTCTGTAAAAGCAGAAAATGGCATTTCCTTTCCAGTCCTTGCACTATCAGCACCCAGTAGATATAAATTTACTCTCTTTAAATAGGCACTGCTAGAACGGTGTTTAGAAACAAGCTTCACCTAGTTGTCATGAATTATTAACCAGAAAAAAAATCCCTCTTGTTCTTTACAGAGTCTTGATTTGCAAGTTTAAAAATCAAACTGACACTTAAACCTCTTGTATAAATACCTAACCTTTAAAAAAAATGCTCTGAGCATTATAAATACATTTTTTCATGCATATGAGAACAACAATTCTATAAATAGCTACTCTTCACAGAATTGCTTCAAGACATTGTTTTTACAGACAACAGTAGGAAACTGAAGGAGGTCTTAGTGCCAAACATATTAAAAGTGAAATAAACTCTCCAATCAACTCTGGGTTTCCACTTATTCTTACAAAGTTCATCGTTATTTTTTAGCTTATACAATTAGTTTATGCAAGGGAAGGAACAAGCCAAAAGGCTGCACCGTGTCCTGGCACAGCCACCGGGTCGGTGTAAATCAGTCACAGCCTTCGGCTTCGGAGGGCACTCACTTGGCTGCTCTGGGCAGTAATTTAAAACAGCTCTGCACTGTCAACAGATGAACTCACTATTACCCACCACAACCTTGCACAAGCACGGGCAGAGACGAGATTTTCATTATAAACGCCACGAGATATGATTTCCAAATATACTCACTCAAAACCTTGCTCCAGCTCCCCTCAAAAGCAAACAGAGGAAGATAAACACGATCTAATGTAATAGCAAATTGCCTCTTCGATGTGCCTGCACATTTTGAGGTTGCTATCTCCTCAAGCTATTTTTGCCCTGGTATCTAAACAAAATCAACAAGAACTCCTGAAAAACAGCTACACAACTGGTAAACCAGGTTTCTGCAGCCAGAGTACTACAAGCACACATTCAGGATTTTTGGCAGATACTCATACAAGGCCAAAGCTCAAGCGCTACCAAGTTCAACACCATATTCAACAGGGAGCCAGTACAAGCACTTACTTGATAAGTACCTGAAAATCCATCTGTATAATGAGGAGAAACTCATTTGATTCCCAGTTTTGATACGGTGTTTTACAATAACAATTGCAACGCTAATTTTCTATTATCAAACCGTGCATGAAACAAACTGCACCCAACTGCAGGGTGCGAACCTCTTTGCCTGTGTTTCCTTGAGTTTCCAACAGCTGGGAACACGACAGTGGTGGTTCTGAGGGGTGGCACGGATGTGAAACTGGAGCACGGCGGCGATGAATCAGGCCTTGAGCTTTCCCAACTGCTCCCAGCCACGGGAGTGAGCTCAGCACACCGGAATGCTTTTGAAAGTGTCCAGCCAGGATTAGGAAGAACTTGGTGACGTGGCCCACCAGGCATGGCCAGCCAGCACGTGGCTGTTAAGGAGGAAGAATTCAAAGGGAGCTACGGCCTCTGGGAATTCTGGGCCTGCCATGCAGCACAGACAAAATCCTCAACGTGCAGAAGGCGAGAGAAACCACAAGCCAACTATGAACCACAACAACATCCCAAATGGATCCTTGTTGTCCTTGCCAGGACAATTATACACCTCACTGGGCATCCCAGCCTTAACATGGCTGGAATTTACCAAATCTTTCATCCATCTCTCCAAGATCTGTGCTCCAGTGATAAGGCACAGGCCTGTTGTCTTCGCTGTGCAGAAGAGCAAAGGAAGAGATGCTGATAAAATGCTGTGCCAGACTGCACAGCACACCACTGAGAAAAGGAAGAACCATTCTGGAACTGGAAGTTTTTCTCTTACCTTATTTTGATCTGTCCAGTAGAAGAAAAATCCCTGTGGGTCTGTTCGGAGGATAATTGGAGTCACAACTGTGGAGTCCTGGCAGAGAAAGGACAAACAGAAAATCCATGTCAGCACACAGAACACATAATTATGCACAAGCTGCTTTGCCATCCATGTTAATGAATTGCAACATCTAGAAATTACCCTGAAGGTATCACTAGCAAGATGTCACTGAAAGAATTTAGTATCACCTGCCTCATCTCCATTTTTCTGACATAATGTACTTCCATTACTGTGGAGACAGCACCTAATAACTCCAGACTTGTCAACACGTGGAGTTAACCCCAAAAAGCTGGAAGTAGATGGAGTTTATCAGGCATGACACCCTGAATGTCAAACTAGAGCCCCCACAGTACAGCATTATAGTTAGGTGTCCACTGCCCACCTTGATCTGACTTCACCTTCAGATATCAACACTAAATACCTACAAAACTTACTTTTACAAAGGCTGAATCTGCCTACAAAACATGGAATAGCATTCTTTACCTTAAGACTTTTGTCAATAACATTCCATTAAAATTGATCTCTTTTTTAATCAAACCATGAAAATTTTAGTCACGGGAATCTATCTGTATTCCACCTCACTTTCAGCCCGGTTGAAAACCTGTCTAGTCTGGTAACATCCATAGCTCAGGCCATTTAAAAACAGGCCCATTTCTTAGTACACTGAGCAAGGCAGCCTTGTTACCTACAAATTCATGTCTTCTGACTGACAGCAGTACTGACTCAGGAGACACAAGCTCTAACCCAAGCCTCTTCCACAGGTGGGAGCTCATCACATCTCTCACATCAGGGTTCCCTGGTGCCTAACAATAACTGACATCAGTGCAGCCTGCTCCTAATAGGATTTCTCCTCTCTTTCTCTTCTGTTTTTCATGACATCCATGAAGACACTTGTCTCAAGACTTCTACCCATTTTCAAACTCAATCTAGAAGTTATGGAAGGGCACAGAAGACAGAGAGAAAAAGACATGGATACAGAAAAATTGTCTGAGTCTCAGCTCCCCTGAAACCCAGGCTAAACACACAGTTCCTCCTCGGAAAGAATGTATATTTCTGTTGAAGTGCAACAGGTATTTTACAGCTTTAACATTCACCTCCTTCCAAAGCAGTAATGTGTGAGGTCAGTCTATGTTGCTTTGAGAAAAAAAACCAGGCTGTAATAGGTTCAAATTTAAATCCAACATATTTAAGCGCAGAGTACAAGCGCAAAGAAAGTTGATGGAAGTGACACTATTATAAATAAATAAAACTTAACTTCTCTAAGTGTCATTTCTGGTGCAAGAACACTTGTCTATATCATGTCACCAGTACAATCCTTCATGACACAGCAATGGGCATTCCTGAAAGAGGGAAGATAACCTACTCCCAGTTCACAGCTAGAAAAACTGAGAGCCAAAGCAGCTCAGTGACAGGCCCAGAACCAGCCAGGAGCCTACAGGGCAACAAGGTGAAAGAATAAAATGGTATCAAGCATATTTTTATCCCAGCACAAGAGAAATGCTAATTGAAGGGCAAGTTCTACACTAAGAGGAAATATAAGATCAAACTCCTCAATGAGTGTAGAAGTCCTTTTTGTAACTGCAAGATCCAGGCTTTGCATCTGTCCAGCAGTGCAGTGACACTGAAATGGTGCCACAGGAGTTTTCAGAGGCTGGGACCAAGAATGGCTGTGCCAGTGCCATGGGAATGTCCCAGGTTGGCCCAAAGCTCTGTCAAAAGCTCCACTGACCCTTTTATTAGAACACTGTCCTTCCCTAAGAGAACAGACATGCAGAATTTGTAGATTCTTATTTCCCCCCATGTCTTCCTAGTTTTTAACATCTTGTACACCTGACAGTTGGATACTGTTTGAAGCAACATGCAAATTTGGTTTTAAAATATACCAGACAATGAAGAAATCTGTCTGTATCCACAAGCACCTAAAAAAGGGTTCTTAGACCTTCACCATTCAAAAAGAGAAAAAAACTCCCTGCTCTGTAGACATAACTCTCCTTTTTTAGCTTATTTCGTTGTGTCATACACAGCCTGTGCGTGAAAATATAAAGTGAGGAAAGATAAAGACTAAGTGTCCTTCTGCCTTTGGATGAGATATAAGCAACTTCAGGGGGAAAGAGAAGTGATGGGAAACAGACACAAAGCAATTATGTCTAGGATTAGCTAATTTTGCTGGTTAATCATTTCAAATCAGTTGCTTCAAACCAAAGTGTGTTTGATGACACACAGCTATCAGAGTAATATTTTTGTAGAATGTGGGTTGTAAAATGTTGACTAAAATCAGACTCAAGAAAGCAGAGGACGGGGGAAAGAATCTTCAATATCTATTAGGTGGCCTAAAGCAAACTTTATTATGATAGGGTGAGTCTTATTCTGGGAATCTCTGCTCCAGAAAGCTGTTTGGTTGTGTTGAGGTTTTTGTCTGGTTGGGGTTTTTTTAATTAACTCTACTACTCTGACATTAGGCACAGCACAATTAACGTGCTGATGAACATGAGAACCCCACACTCTCACACAGGATCTGAGAATAACTTTGCACATGTATTTGTGCAACACGTGTCTTAGGAACTCTTCCACGCAGCCAGCAGCAGCAATAAAAGCCATGTGCATAATGCTTTAGATGTTCTACAAGTTAATTATCACTCTTGTAAATCCTTGACATCAAATGCCACACTCAGTTCTGGGTGTGGAGAAATAGAAACAAACTGAGTCAGTTCTTCAAGTCCTTCCCCACTCCAGAGTAAAGCAGAGTCCTTTGTCACCTGGAACAGATCTCTTGCTTTTGTACTACTCCCAAAGGCAGGAAACAATCAAAAAAGACCCCTGACAAAACCCTTCTGCAATACACATTCAAGAAAAGCAGCAGTTCAAGGCTCTGAAATAGGTATTTGCTACAACCAACAATTGTCTGGTGCATTTATTTAAAAACATTACTGTACTACAAGGGAATGGCTGCAGTTTATGACCCATAAGACACACCTGCAGTCATTTATGAGCATCCTGAAGTCCATTAATTCAATTTCCTCACCCAAAGAGCTGACCTTATAACTCTCCTGAACAGACTGACCAACCACACACAGCTTTGAGGAAGAGGGTTATGGACAGAACACAATGGAGGAGGAGGAAAATGAAAATAAACAAAACTTCAAGGACAAAAAAATCTGGAGCAGACATTCATTTCTCCCTTAAGTCAGATCCAAAAGTGAGAATAAAACAGGAAATAAAAATGTGCTGCCCATCTCTAAAGCTGAAAGGTTTGGAAATTCACACACTTAAATTTGTAGTAGGAGAGTAGATTATATCCATTGCTCTGGATATCAACAAATCAAGCAGCCTCTGAGGAGCAGGCTGGATTCCTGGGACACCCCCAAGCAGATAAAAAACGTACAGGAGGAGATGACCAAGGCAAAAACCAGCTGTGACCAGAAGGGGTAGAGGAAAAAGAGAAAGGGAGAGTGTCCCAGTCAATGGTGCAAATGGCTGTGGGTTATCAGGCTTTATTTTAAATGCCACCCATGGGTGCTCGTGCCGAGCAGGGGCTTGGTTTCCAAGAGACTGCTCCTGCAAATTCCTTGAAAGAAAGAGCGGTCCTGTGCTGGCAGTCCCAGTGTGCTGTGTATCACACCAGCCTCGGCTTAAGAGAGTAATTTTCTTGAAGGGCTTTTAATTTCACCTTTAAAAGTCCTCCACCTTTTTATTTGCTGACTTAGGGCCAATTCTCTACTTTCCTGCAATTGCACAGCCTCAAGTGAGTAATGTGGCTGTTCTGTACTTACTCCATTAAGTTGCCTCCTAATTGGCTGTTCAGCCTCAGATCCTGCATTAGCAATATTCTTCGGTTTATACTTTTAAATAAAGAGGTTTCAACTTTATGCCCAGAAAGTGCCACAAGGAACTTTGGGATCCTTACCAGCCAGGCACAGCAGAACACAAGCACAGGAGATCAATGGACAAACCCATAATTAAATGGCTGCCAGGTAACTGCTTCAAAGTCTGATTTTAAGAGCGGGTCCCTCTGACTACATGTAACACCAGTGAGCAAAAAGTGCCACTTCCATTCCCTTACTGCTGACCAGTAAAGATCATCATACAAAGATAATCAGTGAAAAGGGTGAAAACTTTGGTTTAGCTCCTTTCTGACCGTATATATCATGAGCACCACCATGATCTGGCTGTGCATGAGATGGAACCCTTTACTCCATGACCACGACCCAGAAGAGCTTGTGTTTTAATAAATCTCATATAGATAATGATGATGTTTCTTAGAAACAGCTGCTGTCAAAATTCACATCAACAGATTTTAAATAGAAAAGCAGAGCAGCCTCTGTCCTCAGCTCTTCTGACAGATGGGACTCATGACACTGCCTTATTAAGGCTGACTGTGCTTTCCTGGGTTTGCCTCAGATTTTTCAGGGACAGTGAACATCCCCAAATGTAACCTGAAAACTTTTACACATCATTATTTCACTTGCTTCAATCTCCTGGAAAATTTCTGCCAAACTGCTTTGAAACACAAGGCTAAGAAATAGGGACTCTTTCTGGAAGAGGCAAAATATTTTTGAACTTCTTTTTCACTTTGACCAAAGGGCCTAAAATCTGGTTGAGCAAAGGTATAAGATGTGAGGACAGTCCATAAAAAGAGCTCTCTTGCCACGCCACAAATCAGATGGATTCCAGGCCTGGAGGAAGCAGAGAAGGAGCAAAGGAGAAGGGACAGCAGAAGTTCACTTTCCACAGGGTCAGCAGACACATTAGCTGTGAATTCTATTATACACTGAGTGTACTCAGACTGGAACTAAACAGGATTACCCAGACAATCAGAACTATGAACTTCTTCAGGCTGACAGCTGAACTACAAGTGCAAGGGAGAAAGTTCCCATCCCATTTGCAGTGAACCCCTGAAATAATCTGGAAGAGTAAAGATGCTCTCTTTTAACTGAGGGCACCACAAGTGAACAGGTTGCGAGAAGAAAGTGTTGAGGAAGGTGAAATGAGTGCTGGAAGGACAAAAAAAAAAATCAAAACTGGAACTGATCTTACAGAACTGTAAAATGAAATTTCATTCGTTCAATAGGAACATGCAAGAAGATATCCTTTGCTATTAGAGTTGTTAAACCCTGGAGAAACTTTGGTGGTGGCACCACAGGACAGAAATTGTCATTCTGCTTATCAGAGACTGCAAGTTTCAAAGATCTGCCTTGAGTGGGATTTCTCTGTCCTACCCAACCCTTTTCTCAGGATATCCTCACACTGAGGCTAATGATCCTCTTACTGCACTTGTTTGCATGAGTCCTTAAATGCTGCAACCTAAACAGTCAAGAAAGACAGAATAACGGGAGAACTTCAGAGCAAAGGCAGTGAAATGCCAATCAGGAAGATTTTTACCACGGCCAGAGAGTTCTTGTGTGATGCTGAGAAAATAATTTAAACTAGTCTGTTCATCAGCATAAATGTTGCATTCCGATTTTGAGAGAACACTGGAATTATATTTCCACATTTCATTTTCTAATTTTCAGAGATGCTGAGCTCAAACTCATCTGAGATCACCGGGGAGGCATTCTGAACATCTGACAGTACAACACTGCAGGCTGAAAATCAGGTCCAAGGTATCTAATCAGAGATTAAAAATTAGGAGATTTTTAATATTGGTCTTTTTTTCAGCTCTACAACAGTACAACTGGAAACATTTTGTCACTTAATGGGCCTTGTGAAAATAAATTAAAAAGTGCTTATGAAGCATTTACTTTATAATAGATCAAAGACTGCACTGTTAGAAATAGACTGCAATAGTTAATTGTGTTAGCTATTTCACTCCAGGTTTTGTTAAAAAAAAAAACAAAACAAAACAGTCTTGAGTATTCAAACACTGAAGTGAAGAAAGCACACAGTGCACAGTCCAAATTCACAGTTTACCTCCCTTTCCCAAAGAATCTTCATTTATTTAGGAGTTGTTTTCTGGTTTTCACTTTCCTGTGTATCCACCAACATTCCAAAGGGCTCAAAAAGATCATAGAGATATCATCTATGACTCAAACATCAGATCTTCCCAGGCAGGCATCTAACCAATCTGCAGCAGATCCAAATATTATTTTTCCCCCACACTTAAGTTATAAAGAGCTTTTCAATGGAGTTAACCAAGTTCAGGCTTTCCCATTTACTAAATATTAACTCTTAAAAATTGTAAATTCAATCTCCTGTGTTGCAAAAGGCCAAAACCACAACTTATACTCATTCAGATAAAATACTTTTAAATAGCCCAGGGCTGATACTTGTTTACTACATGAAGTTTAGCAACAAAGAAGAAACAACAAAAACTCCAGAATGTCCGACTTGACCTCTTCACTCCAGACTGAAAGTGTTCACAAAAAAATAAACTCTTCAGCTTATTGTTTTAGTTTTATACACACAGAACAATGGTTGCTCATTTTTCATGTCCTCACTAATGTACTGGAGTGGCAGGCTTGTGCACAGTTTAAAAACAAACAACAAAAGGCAGGGGGGAAAAACGTTACTTAAAATAACTTCTGAAAAATTCCAAGTTGCTTATTTGTTTCATCTCAGCTTATCCATAATAAAGATGCTCTGATGTTATGTTTACTTGTAAGGTTAAAGGGAATACGCTCGATAATCTTCTTTAAAACATTCTAAACAGATAAACAAGCCTGCAAATTTCCAGAGCATTCACTCTGAGCTCAAAAAATGCTTTATTAAGACAAAGTGTTCTCAGAGAAAGGCATTTAAAAAACTCAAAGGACCTGAGTTCTATTTTGCTGCTCACCTGGGGAAGTTCTGTAGCCACCAAGCAATGCTACCTGTCAGGAGGTTTGCGGCAGTAATCAAAAGCTTAGGAAAAAAAATATGGCTAGAAGATTGGAATCCTGGCCCTCAATTTAGGTAGAATTCACCTTAGCAATATAGTTAACTTAAAAGTGAAAGTAAATAGTGTGAGCCACAGAGAGATCAGTCAAAATCTTTATGCAAAGTACATGTTATCACTAGGGAAGATAAGAAAGCCTTTAAGCACGAAATGAAAACAAACCTATTTTCGAACACACACCATCATATTAACTTGCTACACTGTGCCAATTACGGCTCTCAGAAAATATCAGCTCAGCTGTGCTCTGGCTGTTGAGCTACTTAAAGACTCAGTTGTGTCTATCTTGTTCCCACTACAGGCCAGACAAAAACAAGGAATGAAGTCAGCCAGGGCAGATTTCAGCCCTCAAGATAGATAATTCCTGGGAGAAGTTGCTCTTTACCCTCAAGTTTCCTCACCCTTCTCAACCTAGCAACACATTCTGCTACAATAAGCTTAACCCCTTACCAAAAAAGTTTCACCAGTGAACTTAATTACATTTATTTATTAAACTACTTTAAACTCTCATCAGGAAAAGCTGCTATAACCTGGGTATCACCACAGCAGAGGGGATCAAGCCAGCTCTTCCCAAGCCTTCCTCCTCCCTCATTTCCCTCTAGGAACACAAGAGCACAGCTGTTCAAAGCCAGACCAGCAGTCAGGAGACTCAGTCTCTCCCAGCAGTCAGGGAGAAGCAGCTATAGAGGCTCGACTCAAGAAACAACTGGAGGAAACAAGTGCTCAGCCAGCTACTATCTGAACCAGGCACACACATGAATACAGCCACAACAAAGACCTAAGCAACCAGCCACATTTATCTTATAAAGATTCTAAGAGAAGCTTTTTGCTCGGTGCCTGGTAAACCCAAAACTACACACCAAGAGACACAGATCACTCTAAAATTTGCTTTCTGACCTGGAATATCATTACAGAATACAACAGAAACAGCGAGAGGAAAAGCAAAGTTACAGGACAACAATAATCTGTTTGACTTTAGTGCTTTACACCTTGATCCCAAATGGAATTTGTAAACAGTGTATTAGGCATTGGATGGTGGGAGCAGTATTATATCCAAGGCATGAAAGAGTGACTTGTCTTGCAAAGCCAGAACTTCTTAATTGATCCTAATGCTTTTTCAATTTAGAACTGAAGATAGTCTGTGGAGGAAATGCAAGTCCAAGCCTTCCACCTGCCTGTCTGTGATCTGGAGTGGCTGATGTGAGCTCCTCCTTTCCCCTTCCCCAAGCTCAGGCACAGCATTTCTCTTTGCAGCCGGATCATCCCCACAGCGCAGGGGCAGCAGGCACTGGATGAGGCTCATGGGTGACACGTAACAGATTTCAGTACTGCTCCTCAGAGAGGGGGCTCGTGTGAACTATCAGTGCCACATCTGCCATCAGCACCTCAGTTACTGATCAGGCACAGAGCTACAAGAGGCTCACGATGGGAACTGCATTACACGGACGGGTTTTCAAATCTCCATCACCACAGCTTTTGTCAGAGTGTTCTGCATACCTTGCCACAGCACCCTTCTCAAAGCTGGCAAACACTTTCTGTAATGTTACTCCACACAACATGAAATCCCTTAAACGCCTCTCATGCTCTGGTTTAAATGCTTCCAGCATTCCCATTTAAAAAGACCCATTTACAAATTCTCAGCGGTTTAAAGCTCAGCTAGAAAATTTTTGCTTTGGGCTGAAACTTGGTACAAGTCATAAGAATCCACAACAACCACTTCTGCTTCATGAAATGCAAAGGAAAGTCAGCAGGACCATCTTGCAACTACAACCCAAAACAGCTGGGAAGGGAACAAGAAGGAGAGGCTAGAGGCTGCCCCAGTGCCCAGGCGATGTGGAAGAACTGAACTCCCACTCACACACAGTGAAAAGAAATGGTGCATAATAAACATCAGCGTGTGAGCCTGGCTCTTCTGAAGAGCCCTGGTAGCACAGCAGAACCAAAGTGCTCATTATGGTCAATTGTGTTTTATGGTTACATGTTCTAGTTTACTACTTGTTATTAGAGCCTATTGTTTCACTAGCAAATTTGTGCATGCCTACTTACATGAGAGACCACAGAGGTTCACATTCATCAGCATCCTTTTAAAAAACCCTCCGGCAGATTAATTTCATAGAAAACTAAGACTCCAGAGTGGTTAATGGCTACTCAATGGCAAATACTTTTCAAAGCCACTGAACATGCATTTGTCTGAATGCCCTCATGCAGCCAGAGTGGCAGAGTAGACTCCCTTCCCCTTAAACCTTGGATTTTGTGATGCTTCCACTGCTGAGAACACTACAGGCAAGACAGGAGGGCTGAGGGGTGGGAAATGTGCAGATATACACACAATGCATGGTCAACAATGAGTTAATGCTATAATTCTTCATCGCAGCGTGGCTAAATAGGGCTTTCACAAAGCTGCCAATGAAAGCGCTCACTAAACACAACAGGACTCGACTCAGTCACATATTCCAGGTAACACCTGTGTACTGCTGAGTAACACCTTTAACCCAAAATACGGGTCTTTCTCCAGAATTTAGCCATGTTTTACTACTGCAGCCTTTAGGTTTACAGTTTTGAATCTTTTTACCAACTAGCCTACAGCAGACAGGTTATCCAGTGAACATCCACTGTGCATGGAGAACACCTCTTCATCTTTTAATTCTATCCATACAATTACTACTTGGGAACTAGCACTCCAATAATTTAAACTGTTGCCTGATGGCTTGGACTTTCAGTCTGCAGACTCAAATCATCGTTAACTTGACCTCTGCATACACATGCAGAAATTCCTTGGTAGCTTACCAAAAATAAAACAATAACTGCAATGACAAGGCTGCCTTTTCCTATCCTAACGAAAACGTCAACCAAAAGAAAACCTTTTCTCAGGCAAGTCATTCAAGCCGAGTTCCTGAACACAAAGAACCTGTATCAAGCCACTGTTTGGTACTGCGGACAAGGTCAGTTTGCTGAGCCTTTTAAAAATGTGTTAGCTTATTACTGTAAATAAAACTTCACACCACAAGTTGTTTGGTTTGTGATGTTCTCTGTCTCCTTGAGAGTGTTTATCGCAGGTTTACAGGGGTCAGGCTCACACATTTGGCTGCTGGACAGGCTGAAAGCAATGGCAAAAGAGCAAGACAAGAAGAGAACAGTGGTTACACATGAACTGCTCCTTCTGCCTCGCTGCTGTCCCTCCAGTTGTTGCTCTGGATGTCTTTAGCACAGCCAAGCTCACAGCAAAAATACAAGAGCTCTGAAGACAACTCATTCTCAACAATTCTCCTGACATTCAGACTGCCTGCCTTCTTTCCTAATCATTTCTCTACCACAGCTTAAGTCTCACGATGCCTCTGTGCCTCCAGACACTGCTCACAGACACTTTCTGGGGCACCTGCTCCTCCACGCACCACCGAGACACAAACACCCAGTGTTGCACTGCCAGAGCAAAAGCTAGCAGAGAAGTCATCCTGCTTTCCAGGCTTTGAGAAAAGCAACTCCTCTTTTTAGCTCCCCTTTCCTCCCAAACTGTCCCGGGCATAGCCAACATGCCAAGAAAGAAATCCCAGCTGCCGAACAGCTGCTCTACCAAAGGTGAAGTGGAAACCGCACTCCTTTCCTACGTGAGGCAATACAAACGTAAAGGGTTGGGAAGCGGCAAGCAGTGAGGGGAAAGCAGATGCGATGTTGAGGCAAGTCTCATGCCCCTAATGAGCCAAGAAAAAAGAGTGTTTTCTCCGGAGGAAGTAAGATGACCAAGGGTACCCAAACAGCAAGCCCTGGGAGAACACATGCAGAGCTTGACAACTCCACCAGAGCGAGAGAGGCAGCGAGAGGAGCAGGAGCCAGAAGGAAAAGGAGAGGCTGGGAGGAGGAGACGGGCGATGGAACGAGAGAACAGGTTGAAACAACTATGTTACGAGGACAGAGGCGGCAACACGCACTCTGAAACACGGGAGGCGGGAGAGCAGGACGCTCGCGAAAGGAGCCGGCTCAACACAGCTCGCAGCGGTCAAGCGCAATTCGGCAGGAGAGCCCTCGGAGAAAGTTTGCCCGGCATTCGGCCGCCGGTTCAACACCGCCGCCCGGCTCGGGCAGCACACGGCGGGGACACCTCTGTCACCGCCCCGAGCAGGGCAGGGCCCGGAGCCCTCCCACCCCATCGATCCGCAACCCCGCCGTGCCAAGCTACCCGGGGGGGGGGCTACTCACATCGTCCCACTTGACGAATTTGACGCCTTTCTTGAGCGTTTCNGCCCCCGAGGTTCCCCCGCGCCCAGGGCAGCGCCGGCGGCGCCGCGGCGCCACCTCCCGGCCGCCGCCGCCCGCATCCCGCCCAGGGAACTCCCGGGAGGCAGGAGGACGGCAGGGAGACGCTGGGAATGGGACGTCCACCTCCCTCCGCGGGAAGCAGGCGTGGCGCTCCGGCACCGCGCCGACATGGCCAGCAAGGGAGCGAGGGTGAGTGTCCGTGCGTCCCGCCCTGCTGAGAGATGGGCTCCCGCGGGCTGCGAAGGGGGTGAGCGCTGAACCGCGCCATGGTTGGTGCTGGAAGGGACCTCTGGAGATCATCCAGGCCCATCCAGGGCACCTGGGGCAGGTGACACAGGAATGTGTCCAGGTGGGTTTGGGATATCTCCAGAGAGGGAGACCCCACAGCCTCCTCTATGCGCTCTGCCGCCTTCAACATAGAAGTTCTCCCTCACGATGAAACTTCTTGTATTTTAGTTTTGAGGGGACAGTCACAGCGAAAGCAGAGGGACAGCGCTGAGCCTGCACAGTGGTGCCAAAAGAGGAACAGCTTTTAACTGAAAGAGTGGCGCAAACAATTCCCAAAGCTTCATGCTTTAAGTACACAGAAATTGCTTTTCCNAAAGGAGCCGGCTCAACACAGCTCGCAGCGGTCAAGCGCAATTCGGCAGGAGAGCCCTCGGAGAAAGTTTGCCCGGCATTCGGCCGCCGGTTCAACACCGCCGCCCGGCTCGGGCAGCACACGGCGGGGACACCTCTGTCACCGCCCCGAGCAGGGCAGGGCCCGGAGCCCTCCCACCCCATCGATCCGCAACCCCGCCGTGCCAAGCTACCCGGGGGGGGGGCTACTCACATCGTCCCACTTGACGAATTTGACGCCTTTCTTGAGCGTTTCGGAGACGCAGACGGGCTTGAGCTGCAGAGCGTGCACCCCTGGCTGTGCCCCGGCCATCTGCACCGCATGGACGCGCTCGCTCTGCCCCGGCGCGGAGGAGCCGCGGGAAGCGGCCGCGGCAGGAGGGACGCCGGAAACCCGGGAGAGAGGCCGGCACAGGCGCCCGGAGCGGGCAGGGAGGCGGCTGGCCGGGCGGCGAGGGCGAGCGGCTTCACTGGCGCTGGCCCAAGGAGCTGGCGCGGCAGCGGCCGGGGCGAGCCATGCGGCGGCACATCCTCTATATACCGCCGGCCCGCCCGCTCCTCTCACACACACGCACGCACGCNCCAGGGCACCTGGGGCAGGTGACACAGGAATGTGTCCAGGTGGGTTTGGGATATCTCCAGAGAGGGAGACCCCACAGCCTCCCCCTATGCGCTCTGCCGCCTTCAACATAGAAGTTCTCCCTCACGATGAAACTTCTTGTATTTTAGTTTTGAGGGGACAGTCACAGCGAAAGCAGAGGGACAGCGCTGAGCCTGCACAGTGGTGCCAAAAGAGGAACAGCTTTTAACTGAAAGAGTGGCGCAAACAATTCCCAAAGCTTCATGCTTTAAGTACACAGAAACTGCTTTGCCACAGCTTTTTGATCTCATGAGGTGAAGAGGCTTCCTCAGAACAAAGGCATGCGACCTTAATTCAGTTTTAGGTATACTCAACTCAAAAGGCATAAAGATGGGCAAAACGTCCTGTCACCCAGCAAAATTCTACATCCAGAAGTTTTAAGGAAATGTTTTTCAAGAACAAAGTTGTATGTACTCCACCAATGACCTTCTCTCTGTCAGAGCCTCTGTGCTGTCATAGAGATAAAGCATCAGATGACATGACACATGAGATTTCTAATTCCTCTGTAGGGAATTCCAACTCACCCTTGGTTTTTAGGGGCAGCAGGCCAAACTTCTGCCACAGACAAAGCAAATGACATAGAAAAAAGTCTTTGAACATATTTTTAACTAAGTGCTATTTTGGAAATATCATTCTTCCAAACTAAGTATTTTTTCTTCAATCTGAGTGTGGAGATGTTGGTTCTGGTTTTTTTTAATTAAAAAGCT
Source organism: Oxylabes madagascariensis (assembly GCA_013400675.1). Taxonomy (NCBI): domain Eukaryota; kingdom Metazoa; phylum Chordata; class Aves; order Passeriformes; family Timaliidae; genus Oxylabes; species Oxylabes madagascariensis. The sequence goes on along the minus strand of VYZR01041296.1, from coordinate 36,930 downwards.
AGAAAACTGGCATATTGGACTGCTGATTTGCTCTTCTATAAAGAGTTGCTAAAGCTTTTCCTCTGGGCCTTTCCCAGATTCTTCCCCTTCACTGAAAAACTTTTGATTGCCTTTAGTGGGAGGTGAATCTGCTCCTTTATGATCGCCCATGCACACAGCACACGCATCTCAAGGCCAATTAACCCATTTGATCTATTTTTTGTTCTTACTAACCTTCCATGCAAATACAAGTGTCACATCAGTCAGGATGAGAGCCTGCCCTCTCCCTGCTGTGCTTTAATTCCCAGCCATTTGCCATGACTTAAAGAAACAATAACCAATTCTGCATTTGGCTGCACTGACACATGGGGTTGTTCCGTGATGGGGGGAAAGGGAGAGATTTCCAGGGCTGTTTTCACAACTGTCTTTTCATCTCATTTCATATAGCATACAAAAGAATGAAAATGTACTGAAAGCCCCAGAAAAATAAGAGCAGAGGGTACTGATGCTACAGTACTTACTCATGATCCCTTAAGTATTCCCAATACTCTACTGAAATCAGATCTTGGGAAGATGTAAACCTGTCAGGGGATGGTGGCACTTCAGTGGCAGTTTTCTCAACAAATCCACAATCCTGGATTAGCCTGGCCTCATTTAAAGTCTTTGCTAGGGAAAAACAAATTACAATTTATATACCGCAGGATTCATGATGATGCCATAGGCTCCCAGCAACCATTGATCTGAACATGGAAGAAGTGGGCCTGTGGATTAGGATGGGCTCCGATACTGGTGCCTGTCATTACAGCTATGCAGTTTTGTCAGGAGCAATTTTGGGGTTTTTCAGACTTGAGTACTTTAATCTGATAGTATTTGTCTGAAGAGAAAACATGCCTTTTATATGGCAGGTATCTACTGAATTTTCCATCAAAAGGAAGAAGCAGCACAAAAGGAAATGGCATTATGCCTGGGCCTTTTAAACAACAGCTCTGCAAAGTGCTTATGATTCAGCCTGTGCTGAAATCCTGGGCTCTGTGAAATCAGTGGGAATTTTAGTTTCAACCCAGATAGCTGGCTCATGTGTTACTGCTATTGCTTAACTGGCATCTGCTCCAGCAAGGAGCACATTTCTTGGTACCTAGTCCATACTGCCAACACAAATTCAGAATGTGTCTCAATCTAGTTCCTTTTCCACAAAGCTTGGGATCAGTGACCTGGAAACCGGCTACACTCAGCAGGATTGTTACATCCAGAAAAAGAAGGTCTTGTCGTTAAATGACTGGACCAAGCCTCGCAAAAGAAGAACCAGACACCTTCCTCCAAAGCCTCAGTTAAAAACATCTCAATGCTCATCTTCTGTTTCTTCTTCACTCAACCCCTTTCAGTTCCAAGAGTGAAGGAAAGATGTAGTGTTAGAAAAAAAAAAACCACTCAGCAATAGGCTTATTCAAATGCTTGTTCCAAGTTATACAAATCAGATGTGATACCTGCTGGTCTCATGTTGCTGCAAGAACTACTTCAGGATATTTTCATTTCTCTAGGTTCAAAAATCTCAGCCTAGACAGTAAAGCGATTGCCTTGCATAGAAAATACAAGTTGTTTGAATGCAATATACCCATAAAGCATTATTTTTTATATAAGGGGCTTAGGTACCAATATTTCATTTCCAGGGGAATAACTGACTACACAATGTTTTAGATACACATCTGGAAATGTGTGTAAACAAATCAGAAAAGGAGCAATGACTGATTTAAATAACAGATGGCTTTGACCAAAGTCAGGTCAAATGAAGACATGGCAAGACTGTATGCGAAGTGATATGAGAAATGCATTAAAACCTTAAGTTACTATTTTAAATTTGGGTTCAGAGAAATAAATATTAAATATCTTTTTTCAAATTTCACTTGCTATCCTGAGTTTGTTGGTGTAATTCTAGATTTGGAAGAGAAGCAGGGGCCTCAGCCTTGCAAATGCTTCACTGCAATGGTGCACAGAACATACTAAGAGTTAAACATAAGGGTTTGCAGGATTTGGGATTAAAGATAAACTCAGCTTCACCAGAAGCATATCATCCTAACTGCATTCTAAATTGGGTCAAATTATACTCTAATTACAAGTGGGAACAGGATCATTAAATTCTATGGAGCAGCTCTCTAGAAAAGAAATACAGAAAATGTGACCCTCTCTCTGATTAAAGCTCAGTCCTTCTGATAAAAAGCTTTCACATCACGCAGACAGCAAAGCTCACACCTGACCAACGAGACACAAGTGCCACAGGGTGTGGTGAAGCTGCCTTCCTTGTGCGCTGAGAAATGACACCTTCCAAACGCAGAAGTCACTCAGCACTCAGAGAATTCATCTGCTATTTCTTCCGCCAGCTCATGGCCCGAGGCCATTGGAATCTGTTTATGTTTAATCTGCTCCCTTCACAAGATGCCATACATACAGAACAGCAGTCAGATACAGCCTTTATCTTTACGAGTGAGTCTGATAACTTTTGTGGCACAGCCGCTCAATCAGGTGACTCTTGAAGAGTGAATATGAAATTCTGGCACACAAACCACCACCATAGCAACAAAGACAGCCTGGCAACAGCAGCTGCTACACAGAAATTGGAAGGGGAGGGGAATCTTGTACAAGAGTCCGTTTCCTGTTGAAATAATTTTAATTTTTCCCTCACATCAGAATCACAAATGTCTTTAAAATACTAGGAGAATAAAGATTAACACACAATGATGGAAATTATGACACTAATAGTGTCTTTGCGTAAATGAAGTGGCTGGGTCACTGCTACACTCACTGGGACCGTATTTTATTTTGGATGGATTTTGACCTGGCACCTGGGGCACTCTGTGTCACCAGAAGCAGTCCACAATCCTCTAGGAAACACCCTGTGTGAAGAAGAATGAACCCCGGATGGTTTGGGCAGAAGATGCTGCTAACAGAATTCCTCACTGAGACCTCTTACCCTGTTCTTTCACTGGGGCTGGGCCCTGGTTTGAGAGGTCCTTCCCTGATGCTGCTCCATCCCATGGGCCCTTCTCCACATCCCCCAGCGAGCCCTCAAACTCCCTGCATACTTAACCTCTGCTAAAAAAAATCCTAAATTATTACCAGAAGAACCCAAAATTATTGTCATTCTTGCAACAGTTAAAATGGCAAGTTAAAAAGTCAGCTAACGCATTCCCTAGGAACTGTTAATTCACCTTTTATGTACTATAATCTGTTCTTGCTTCCCTGTTAAATTTACAGCATAATACATTTTTTTTACAGATTGTTAAAACCAGTCCATAAAACATACAACACATTTGAGAATGTTGAAGTTAACTATGAAAGATTTCATGGCCTACCAGGTTTGTTAAATCACAGGTGGGGTAAACTGCCAAAGGTCCACTGACTTCAAAGCTGTGCATTTGTTTATCCCAGTGTAATGCATGCACCTTTGCCTTTTTTTGTTCTCTTCTAGCTCTTAACTTTTGTCCCAGCTGTATAGGCAGATTAGAACCCTCTCAAAAGCAGATTCTCTCACTTGCTTTAATTTACATCCAAGTTGAGCTGTGAGGTGAACTAAAAGACAAAAATATCAAATGGGCTGCAAAGCAGAAATTGCCTTGAAAATCCCCAGCCCTTTTGCAGAGCAGAAATTATGTGCTCTGGATGAGGTAGCTGCTGCATGAATGGGACCTCTGTGCTTCACGCAAAGAAGAACGCTGGTTTGTGCTTTTCTTGCAGTGTCTGAAAATTACAGAAATCTCATGGTATCTTTCAGAGGCACAAAAATGCTTCTGTATTACGTATACGCCCAGCATGCACATAATGAGAGTCAGCATACACTTCCTCTGGATTCCCATCTGTAATCCCCACAAAGCTTTTGCATGTATTGCTATGACAGAGCAATATTTAACTAACAGCTCTCAGCTGTATTTCCCATTACCATGGTGGAGTCATGTCCCATGGTAGCTAATTCATTTAGGCCTAGCTTACAAGTTTGGTACAGTTAAAATATATACATATATATATACCCCAAAGCTGGTGGCAGAATGGTTTGTCTCTAGAAAGATGGGAGATTACGAGTCTGAAAAAGCGTTCACAGATTTGGCCCAATCCTCTTTCCTTAAACTCAAATGAATTGATCTTTCAGGTCCTTCTGGATGGCTCTTGCCCATTTCACTCCTAAAGGCAAAGAGCCCAACATACACATAACCCTGGATTCTGGAGATCACCAGGGCTTGGTTTAAGTACCCTAAAAATTAAGGGCCAGTACATCAGCAAGAGTATTTCATGTCCGTTAAACATTCAGAGAAAAAACGTTCACAACTCTTTCAGATGCTAAGAAGTTAAGGAGAAAATTTTTGTTGAATTTCTTGCATGGGAAATTTGACATATTTTCAATTTTTAGATTTCCCAATTGCTGTTTTATCTCATGTTGCTCCTAAATTAATACAAAAAGATTTTGATGGCATACCTTCTCTTGAAGCAGGTCGTTCTCAACTTTATGCCTTTCTCACTAACACTTTTTTTCTTTAGGCTTATTTCAGAAATATTCCTCTAATATCCCATCTTTCTAG